>APFE030938653.1:0-15442 GCA_000404065.3 Pinus taeda
TGCCACGGGGATGATGCCAAATCAAATGAAATCCACCATCACTTGTGCCCGTACTTCTGCTCAGGAGTCCCGGACGGCCCTTCAAGCCTTCACCTACACTGTCCACCCACTAGATAGAGGGCTCAAATACCTGGGTTTCAATCGGAATCCCACATGTCAAAGGATAGTTGATTGGGTCTGGCTGGTTGCCAAACAGGTGACTATCTTACTCGAAGATCCATCTACGTTCCATCCTGGTGCATTTTCTGTAAGGCTGCATCTGAAAATACATATCATATATTTCTGTTCTGCCCTACCATACACACCCTTTGGACCAACATTCGCAATCAATTGGGCATTGCTGAGAATTGGATTGGGAACGATCTATCAGGCGCTTGAGAGGCTTGGACGCGCAGTCACCTGGGCTCAAAACTGTTAAATCTCCCCATCATGGCATCGTGGTACACCTGGCTTGCACGGAATCGTACTATCTTCGATGAACAACCGGTAGTTTGAAACCGGGTAGAAGCCTCTATTATCGCTGCATATCATGAGCTTCCCGACCCACCCCCTACCCGGCCCAGGAACATCCAACCCATGCCCAACATCGACAGAGCCATCCCGTGGGCTTTTTTCGACGGGGCAACAAACCAAACTGGGTGTGGAGGGGGTTTCGTACTGCATATCAATGAACATCACTGCTATATTGCTAAAATGGGATTAGAAAATGGATCCAATAATTATGCAGAACTTTCGGCCATCCGAAATCTATTACATTTTGCTTTATCGCATCATCTTACTGATATTAATATATTTGGGGACTCAATGGTGGTCATTAACTAGATCAATAATGTTACTGCATGTCATACGCACACTCTCAGCAATATACTTCATGATGCTCTCACTCGCAAAGCAACATTTAATCATTTCTCTTGTGTACATATTTACAGAGAACATAACAGCGCGGCTGACCAATTATCCAAAGAGGCATCGCTACTTCCCAAAGGCGAATGGCTAATGGTGGAACAGAATGGAGCAGAGGAGCACCGTTTCTACCACAGGCCATACATAGATCAGAGAGAACAGAGGGACAACAGTCCCGAACACTGACAGCAATGGAGACTATTTTTGACATAATGAACTGGTTTTTGAACTATGGTTAATATTGTATTTTTGTAATAGAGAATAGGCTTGAACAGTCAGACATATGTATGTATCCAGCATAATTTTGTAACTACCATCTGACACAACACCCTGCGAGGTGAATTTTGTATGAACTACACAGTAATGCCATGGCATTTGCTATATGTAATTTTCTAATATTAATGAAAATGACTAATTTTTCGAGTGGAAAAATGATAGTATATTTATAATCATATAAATGAATATTTATAATATATATATATATATAGCAAAGAAAGATTCATAAACACACATACAAGTGTAGCAAAGAATAGATTTAGACACACATGAAGAATACATTCATACACATACAAGGAATACAAGTAAACAAGACACATACATACAAAGAAAACAATTATGCAAGGCACATAAGTGTGGCAAAGACATACAAGTGTAGCAAAGAATAGATTCATACACACATGAAGAATACATTCATACACATACAATGAATAATACATTCATACACATATGAGGAATACAAGTGTAGAAAAGAATATATTCATACACACATGAAGAATACATTCATACACATACAAGGAATACAAGTGTAGCAAAGACATACAAGTGTAGCAAAGAATATATTCATACACACATGAAGAATACATTCATACACATACAAGGAATAATACATCCACACACATACAAGGAATACAAGTGTAGCAAAGAATAGATTCATACACACATGAAGAATACATTCATACACATACAAGGAATAATACATTCATAGACGTACAAGGAATACAAGTGTAGCAAAGAATAGATTCATAGGCACATGAAGAATACATTCATAAACATACAAGGAATATAAGTAAACAAGACACACACATACAAAGAAAACAATTAAGCAAGGCACATACAAGTGTAGAAGAGAATAGATTCATACACACATGAAGAAAACTTTAATACACATACAAGGAATACAAGTAAACAAGACACATACATACAAAGCAAACAATTATGCAAGGCACATACAAGTGTAGCAAAGAATAGATTCATAGGCACATGTAGAATACATTCATACACATACAAGGAATACAAGTAAGCAAGACACATACATACAAAGAAACTAATTATGCAAGGCACATACAAGTGTAGCAAAGAATACATTCGTACACACATGAAGAATACATTGCTACACATACAATGAATACAAGTAAACAAGACACATACATACAAATAAAACAATTATGCAAGGCACATACAAGTATAACAAAGAATAGATTCATACACGCATGAAGAATACATTCACACGCATACAAGGAATACAAGTAAACAAGACACATGCGAATGTAGCAAAGAATACATTCATACACATACCGAGAATACAAGTAAACAAGAGACATACAAATGTAGCGAAGAATAGATTTATATACACATAAACAATATCCATATGCATACAAAGAATGCAAGTAAACAAGGCACATACCAATGCATCAAAGAATATATTCATACACATATCTAGAATACGAGTGAATAATACTCATACAAATACAACAAAGAATACATTCATACACATACAAGTAAACAATATCCATACACATACAAAGAATACAAGTAAACAAGACACATACAAATGTAGCAAAGAATACATTCATAAACATATCTAGAATACAAGTGAATAGTATTCATCCAAATACAACAAAGTATACATTCATACACATACAAGTAAACAATATCTATACAGAAGAATAGTCAAAGAATACACACACAAAGCAAATAATGAAGGAATATTGAAATACACTCAAGATAATACAAGCAACTCTTTAAGATAAATAAATGTATATACATGCAAACAATGAAACCACCACTCTAACACTCAAGGCTTACTCAAACAATACACGCATATACATACAAATAAGCAATGGAAAGAATACTCAAAAACATGCAAAATGAGACATTCATAAGCATAGAAAATTAAACACTCCAAAGAAGTGCATACAAGTAATGCAAACACTCTCATTTCATATATTTTGAGAATAATACATTCATATACATACAAAATAAAGAATCCAAAGCATACATTATAACCCAAATATATATAGATATATAGATATAGATATATAAAAGCATTCAAAAGATTATTTATTATATATAAATAATAAAACCAATACACAAATATTTAAATATAATAAATTTATACAAATAAATAGTAAAAACATTTAAGTATTTCCAAATAATATATTAATATTTAATTTAAAATTTATAAAAATATCATATAAATATTAAATTATATATAAAAGAGGAAAAATATAATATAAGTATCCTAATACATACTCATAATAAAAATATATAATTAAAGAAATAAAAAAAATCAAAGGCAATTCAAAGTCTTATTAAGAAAAAACAAAAAAATAGAAATTAAAAAATATAAATAAATTTAGGTTATAAATGTTATATAATTTATGTGAATACAAATATTAGTTTTTCCATTTGTGTGCATGTGAGGAAGTTGTTTAAAACATTGAAAAAATGTTAAGTAATTTATGTGAAATATAAGAGCGACTTTAGTATTTGTGTGTATGCAGGGAAGATATTTAAAACATTGATATGTGTATGTCGGGAAGATGTTTAAAACATTGAAAAAATGTTAAATGATTTATGTGAGTAGAAGTGATTTTTCCATTTGTGTGTATGTTGGGAACATGTTGGGAAAATGTTTATACATTATTATTATTATCATAAAAGGATATACTGTAAACTAAAGATCATGAAAACCATGAGCACAAGGAACACAACTCAAAGGAGGGTTAAAATTTAACCTTCCTAAGAGCCTTTTCGACAGGGTGAATTCCCCTCCAACAAAAAAAATGGCCTACTCATTTTATTAATGACACTTTGTGTTCATGTACATTCTTTGATGGGACCATCTAAACAAAATATATATAATTTTTGTAATTACAACATTAAAAAACATAAAAGTAGATAATGCCTTCTACCCACCCACGAGCAACTTTGGTATTGATAAATTTTCTACAACATACAACATTAAAATGATATTGTTAATATACAAATCTTTCTTAACAGCGTGTAACATAATTGAATGCATAATTCATAAAAATAATCCATTATATATAATCATAAACCCATAATACATGAAAAATATTAAGAAAAAACATGAATACGATATTATTATGTAAAGTAGTATAATTTATAAATTTAATATAATAACAATTAAATCTAACCATTACATATTAAAAATAAATAAATAAAAGCATCTTTGTTAACTTTAAATTTCAATACAACAATAACATACCCTTATTAATAAAATTTAATTTAGTAAATAAAATTTTCAACAATTAGATGTTATATATATTTTTCAAATAAAATATAAAATAAAATAATGAATCACATGGTGAGCAAATACATGTTTATTTTTAAAATTCTAAGGGCAAAACATAGATTTTTGGTAAATATATTTCCCATTGAAAATTTAATTAAAGGGACGTCGAAAGAAAAAACATCTTACCATATAATTAATAAAACTACGTAATTTAAAACTAAATGTTACATTGGAAATTTAATAATAAAAGAACGTTGTACAATTAATACAACTTGTTAATGTAATAATAAGACAAAGGAAAAAGATTCTTCTATTATCTGAGAGTTGACACGTGACCTATTGTTTCAGGAGATCTTTGTCAAGTTGTATGATTGTTTTATCTCATAGTCATGAAATTCTGGGGGTTGCCCATTATTGCATATGATTCTGGGACGGCGCATGCGCAAGACTAAAAGGTTCATGTCATAACATCTACTTGGAAACTTTGATGAGGAAGCGAGTGATCAAGGATGACCATTGATGAGGAAGCGACTGATCATGTTACCACTAGGGTCAAAGGAAAGACAGGTTACACCTTTATCTAGAGTCATAACTTACCAGGCGGGTTACCTCTAGCCGGAGTAATGATGACTTACCATGCGGGTTAAATATTCTACTTCATGCTGGACAATCACAACAAACTATAATGAAAATTCATTTTTGTTTGGCAGGTATG
Source organism: Pinus taeda (assembly GCA_000404065.3). Classification (NCBI taxonomy): domain Eukaryota; kingdom Viridiplantae; phylum Streptophyta; class Pinopsida; order Pinales; family Pinaceae; genus Pinus; species Pinus taeda. The sequence goes on from APFE030938653.1 coordinate 5,157, forward strand.
CAACTTGGCCTGTTGGCTTCTGATCTACGCCTTGGGTTCATGTTAAACCAAACAGACACAGAAGGAAGAGGGGCAGCCTTCTTGAGTTTGAGTTTCCCTTGAACAAAATCTTCGATGGATTTATTCGGGAATAGATTCAAAGACGCAATGCTTGGGTTTGGGTTTGAATTGAAAAAAAAAGCAGAGACAGAAAGGAGTAAATTTATTAGAAAGAATAACCTTAAATTAATAACAGGTGGATAAACTAAAATAATTGAAAGGTGATCCAATTTGTTGGTAGGAGCCGAGCTGACGCAGGGCTTGAACAACCTCAAGATCACTATATCACCGCTCTCAACCTTTCTCAGTCATCCCTCACTGGGAGGTTTTCTCAATGATTAAATTAATTAATTCATTGCTGATCACTAGTTATTGTGTCGCGGTGTCATGGTTACCTCATCATGTTAGATCCACACGACTCTGTCACCTGCTCTACCTTCAATTCTATATTAGAAAAATATGAATATAATGTCAAAATTTATATTTTCGCGTTGCTTTTTGAAATTATTGGAAGAGGAAGGATGTTTGGACTGGGTATCACCAAAGAGGATTTGAATTGGGTTTCACCAATCGATCAAGGTCTATCTAGGACTGTTCCCATCAGATAGAAGCTTCCAAAATTGATAGAAGCTTCCAAGATTTTATACAAGATTAAAATAGTGAATAGTGGTCCATGAATAGTGGTCCTGTTAGAACCACTGATAAGTCTAAATCTACCTGACGAAGAACTAAATCTCATTCAATGAATAAGGAATAGGATTATATTTAATCATTCAAAATATAAAATTAACAACAATATTTTTTATTTTCAAGTGTACTTACTCAGATTCACAACAAAATAATTTATTATTAAAAAACTCATAACAAAATAATAATAAATTATTTTGTTATGAGTTTTTTAATAATAAATTCTTTCTGTCTTGGTTCTGCATTTTACTGAGTTGTCTTCTCCGTCATTCTGTGGATAAGTTTTTCTTCCATTCGTCGTTTTTGTTCATTGCATTTCACTGAGTTAGGTTCTCCACAATTCTATATGTAGTTTTCCCTCAATTGCTTGTTTGATGCAGTACAGGATCATGTTTTAATAAAACTGGGTCGTGTTAAAACATTCCTAAATATTCGATAATTATAAAGAATAATTTCAAAAGCATCAAAATAATCATATTCGATAATTATATGAATAATTTCAAAAACATCAAAATAAACATATTTGGTAAGGGCTTTTTTTTTGTTGCGATCAGTGACATGGCTCCATTTGATCGCGAGGGTAAATACCTTTATGCTGGTCACCTCATATTCTAAGTCTAACATATACATACTTAGTAACGATAATCACAGAACCTACTAAAAGAGGGAAATATTCACACTAAATCGAATTCCAAAAATTAGGTGTTGGGGAAGCAAGGGAGAAATGTTAGGAAAATTCATCCAAGTTTTAATGTAATAAAGTAACTAGAATGATGATTAGTAAGGAAATTGGCATACATGCATGAATGGACACTCTTTATGAAAAGATCCATACTATTCGAAGAATGAAAACCCATCCTTCAAGTGATTAAATAAGTTACACAAAAGCAAAGAAAATAAGTTAAGTAACCCTAACCGAAAATTCTCAATAACAACAGAGCCTTGGATGTGACCTCAGAGTTATGGTAAGGGTTTGAGTAACCCTCAAAATCTGTTATCAAACTCCAATTACGTCAAAAAAAAGGGGAACACTAATAATTAACTTGATGCGACATACCAAAATTGAATTAAGAGATGATTACAATGCCTTGGATATGACCAGAGGAAATTTATGCAATAATTCAGTTGTGGAGCTTACTTCACTGAATAATAAATCTAAAATAGGAAACCCATAGGTTTTAGAACAAGTTGTTCTCTTCACAGTTTAAGATCGATTCTCAGCGTATAATATTGAATGGCCAACCTCCATGTGATGCCAATATGGGAGGGTGTTTACCCTCTAACCGCCTACTCCATGCCAAGTTGTTGATAAAAATTGTTGGATTAAGGGGGCATAACCCAGGTCTAGATTTATTCACACCAACCAACAAAACCCTAACTACTGGCCCTTTTAGCAACAACCTATGTAGCACAAGATGTAGCCTCACTTGAAGTAGTATTAGGGGATGCTAGAACTAGTTTTCTACATCCATAGGCTTGTTTGATGGTCTTCCTGAGGTTCTTATGTCTTAGATATTCATTCGCGTAGATCTATTCCATCCACCTGTCAACTACTACAACTCTATCGAAATGACCTTTAGATCGTCACAAAGGTAGTAGATTGTACTTAACAAGCAGAAAATATACAGACTCACTGCTTTCATGCAACAAACTATATATTGTGAAACCTTTATGGCCTAGATCTGCCTTTGTGCAGTTCTATCCTTTCTAAACAGTTAACTACAATAGATCTACCTAAAATTTTCCCAATCTCCACGAAGGTGGCTAATTCTATAGATTATGCATAAACATTACAAATCTATCTCTTTCTTGTATAAATTAAGCATCAATTCACATAAACAGACCACAGAACGAAGATACATAAACTTAAACAAAAGTATATAAACAAGGCATAAATGCATTTATTCAGCTCAAAACAGTCTTTGTCAAGATGTGAACATTCAGATAAAAACTTCTTATTCCTGCGCACCGAGATGCAGAGGTCCGTGCACTCAACTGCGGACTTACCAAGGTCCTCATGCACTCAGCTGCAGGAGTCTTCCCCTTTTGCCTGAGTACATGAAACTGACTTTTCCTTCCTTAGCACCTTTTCCCTTACAATAATTCTTCTCCAAATGTTGTCCCCTTAGACTTGCCTCGAATCAACTATATATAGCCTTTTCATTACAATACCATAGTCTGTGAACCATGGGCAGCTTTCAAAAACCATCCTATCACCTACCCATACAAGGGACTAATTCCCCTTTTATTATTATCTAGTTTTGCACTCCACTTCCACATTTCGTGGAGAATTTACATTATTTAACAAAAATATTATAGAAATTCACTTTATTGACAAAAATTAACCCAGGGACCGCATCCCAACAAGCCCCCAACAGAAATATGGTAACTCATCCTCGAGTCACTCAGCTAGATTATCCAATTTATTACGGAGGTCACTGACCTCCAACTTCAATACTTCAAGGTATGTTGTGCTATGTAATGCGACCTGTTGCACTTCTTTGACCAGCTTCTCTCTAGTTGGTCCCTTCATCACTAGGTGAATGGTCCTTTATGTCTGCTCGAAAGCCTTCAGCTTTTCCTGGATGGCCACAGTAATATGGATTGCTTCCTATTTACATGGCTGAATCTGAGCCTTCAAAACCGCTTCTTTGTGTTGCAGCCCCTCAAGCTGTGCTTATAGCGGCTTCATTTCTTACAAGCACATGAAGCGTTGTATTGGTACCAAAGTACACACAATTGCCCTGATCTCATCAACCTATTGTTGTGCCTCTCTAATCTTTGTACGCATTCACTACAGGTTTGAGTCCTCCTACAACATAGTCCATAGTTCCATTACATTTTCAAAAAGGCCATTGTAGCACGATACTGCATTCTCCAAAGTAGTCACATGTTCTCTAATGGCTACGCAATGCTACTCCTTGACCTCTCATGGAGTAGTTGACTGTAGTTTCAATTGTAGTTATGAGATCTTCATCTGGAAATCAAAAGTAACTTAGCCTATCTCATCCTTAGATTTTCGCACTATGGCGACTAGTTTCCTAATGTTTTTTTGAAGTTTCCACATCCTTTGGAATGTGTAGCTCTAGTACTGAATTACACACTTCTGCAATTGCTACGTCTAGGCTTTGGCTTTGTGCTACTAGATCTTCTTTTTCCTTAAGAATCTGAGTCTTTTTCCGTAAATATCTTCTCATTGTTCATTTTGACTTCATTGATTACCAATAACGTGAGGACCCCCTGATGAAGCACCTGGAGGGTTTCAAGGGGTACTGTGACTTAATTCATGCCCATGCCCTTGATCTTTCTGAACGGAGCGTTATCTTCCTCTAACTTTGTGCGTAGTGTGCCTTCTGGAAAGGGAATGACTATGATATCCAAGGTTTGTTATGTTTCCATTACACTTTTGATTGCTTGCTATAGGATCACTTGAACCCTACTCGCTTGTCCCATGCTCAGATGAATTATGCCCGTTTGAATCTGCAACTCATGCAAATCCTTCTGGACTGTACCTAACATCTGCATGTACTTCTACTCAAATTGAGTCCACAGCTTCGTCATTGTGTTGTGGACCTTATCCGTGATCTCACCCAAGTCCCCCTCAATGAGGACCATTGTGTCCACGTGTGCGTGATTTTCTTGTTTTTGCTTCTTCCTCGGTCCAGAAGTCATCTTCTTGGCCCGCTTCTTTAATTTGAAAGGAGTGCTCTTCTTGTCATCCCTACCTCTTTCCTTCTCAGATTGTTCCTACTCTTCAGTACGTTGTGAAGTTGATGTTTCAAATTATACTATGTCCTCTTTTGCAACACGCACTTTATTGATAGTTTCCTTAGCAACAACTACTTTAGCAGCAACTTCTTTCTTCCTCTGATCTTCCAACTCCCCCGCTACTACTTGTGCATCTTCTTTCTGTTTCTGTGTAGCTATTGTCTATGTGGAAGAGATTTCTTTGCCTTTTCTCATACCTACACTAAGATATGTGGGTTTTCGCCACTCTTCTAGCCATGTCCCCACAATCTCTTGTACATCAGACTCCATAACTAGGTATGACAATTTGTGCCATATCTTCTTAGGGTCCCACCTCATGTGGATGGATACATTATGAAAATCAGCCTTAAATTCCAAGAAGGCCTGCAACTACTCAAAAAAGGTTGGAGACAACCTTGGCCTCTGACTACTTACTGTGTGGAAGTCCATCTCAACCAGTATCTGGTATTCGCCATGCAATGAGAAAAATTAGCATCAGCAACCAGGCATAGTGAAATGCCTTACTTTCATTCTGTGCTTCACAGAAATTTGCTAAGAATTCCTTGCAGAGGTACTACGCCTAGTTGTACTACACCCCTTTTGTGGATTGTGTAGCAAATGAAGTTATTGGCATTGGAACCTCATCCATACGACATTTTCTCATGACCTTCCTAGCAAAAATCTGAGCTGAAAACTACACTGCTTGGTCTATGATAGAGCAGATACAGTATCTGTGTGACTTCTTGACCAACCCAAACTCAGTTTTCATTTTATCTGCAAGCTACTTTTCCTTTCTCTTTCCTCTAAACTCCTTCATTGCATCCACCCATTTATAGGGAAATTTCATAATTCTGTGGATCAACATGTCTTTTATGGGGATGGGTTTGCCTAACCACAAACACCCATCATGCACCAGCACGAGAAATTGGTGCACACAGATGGTATTTATAATCAACCTATCAAAGTGTGACACACACAGCATATGTAGCAATTTGGCCTACTCGACCCCTTTTACCCATTTAATTGGTTCCCACTTAGTGACCCTAGTCTCTTCATAGTAAATCTTGGTCATGTACTTATTGGTTGCCAAATGTGGAAGTTTCTCATGATTGACGACATCCAAATCCTTCAATTTTAACACAGGGATATGCGCTAAGAGAGCGCCTTCAAATACCACTTATTCCGACAGTAGTGACATACATATTGTGAACTTGCCTGAATCTGGGTCCTTGGGTACCTTCTGTTTCCGTTTTTGTAGAGGGATATATGTCGGGAGCCTAGCGATAGGCTCGCCCTCATTAACGGCTAATTCCTCAACTCCATTGTGGAGTTTTTTTGCTTCTAAATCCACGAGTTCATATAGTTTCTTTGCCTTGTCCATCCTCCCTTTCTGTCAAACCTCTGTGGGGTTCTTCCTCAATGATTGGCTCACTGGTATAGGTTGTGGTTTCTTCTAGTTCTCCCTAGTAACAGATTTTTTAGCCTAGGTGATTGCAGTACCGTAGGCACATATGGTGTAGCTCCCATTGATGCAACTTCAAGGGCTTCTGCTTGAGAGACAATGACTTCAGAACTTATAGGTTCAGTGGACATCCCTTCAACGATAATATTCTAGTTCCACTCAGGGAATATCATAAATATCAGGCTTGCAACTAAATCATCCCAAATTTGTAGATTCATAGAGTGAAAACAAGAGGGCTTATACACAATTTTCATAAGGAAAAGTGCTCTGCAATAGATTGACATGCGAGATTTATAGGTGATTTCGAATTCAAATCCGACCGTTCCCTCCATTTTCTGATCATAAATGAATCTTTGGCAGTAGATCTCCAAATATTTTAGCCATAAATGTCACCTACCCGCTTCTCCTAATAGGATTTTCACTATCCAATCATGAACAATGACTTCAACGACTACTTTTGGACCCATCTGCATGACACCATCCTCCATGGAACAACCCCTCTGGTGCACCTCCTCTTCGCACATTGCTTGCTTTCATCGTGCATCCCCCTTATTTTGTTTTCCTTTTCTTTAGGCAATGTTTTTTATAGTCCCACTCTCCCTTGCAGCATCCTGAGCACTAAGACTATCATGCTACTGTGTAGTCATTGCGTAGGGGTAGGATCCCCTGTGTGCAACTTCAACCAATTTCCATTCACCCTTCCAGGGAACAATTTACCATTCAGCTTTACGATCTGAACTACACACCATCAGTGATTTCCTTAATTACATATGGGCCTAACCAATGCATTTGGAATTTGCCCAGAAACTTTGTGAATTTACAATCATAGAGTGGAAACAAATTGTTCATCTTGAAAGTTTGCAACTTAATATTCTTATAATGACAGGCCTTCTCACATTCCTTTTTCACCTGTTGGTGAAATCCTGCAAGAAACAAGTCTTGTTCCAACTCCATCAACTACGTGAGCTATTCCTCCAAGGTATCGCGATCCGCTAACTCTATCAAAGCCTCAATGCATAAGCTTGGCACAATATATTCCATGGGCATCATCGTCTTGATCCCATAGACCAACCTAAATGGAGTTTCTCCTATCAACTTCTTCCACGTCGTCCTATATGTCCATAGAACCACTGGGATGTGTATATCCCAATCATTTCTCTTCACATTGCAAACCTTCATTAACGTATTCTCCAAAATCTTATTGAATGATTCCACTGTACCATTGGCTTGGGCATGATATGGCATACTCTTTTGATGGTAAACTTGAAATTCCTTGAGTATCGTGTTGATTGTTTCATTCAGGAATGCGTACCCCTATCACTCATCAATATCTTAGGGCACCCAAACCATGTTAAGGCATATTCAAACAGGAACTTTACAACTATAACAATAGTAAAATCCTTCACTTGATGCGCTTCTACCCATTTGGTTAAGTACTATGTCACAATAATGATGTATCATGTGCCTATCTTCCTTCCCAGTGGTTGTATTGGACCTATAAAGTCAATTTCTAATTTGTCAAATACTTGTAACGAATCTTTATGGTTTAATGGCAATTCATCTCTTTACGAAGGCTTTCCCATCCTTTGACAAGCATCACATACTCTACAAAATGCCTTGGAATCTTTATGCATTGTTGGCAACCATAACCCTGCACGTAAAATATTTTGCACAGTCGTTGTACCTACATAGTGTCGTCTTGCCACTCCTTCATGTGCCTCAGTGAGGATACTAGCGTGCTCGAACTCTAGAACATAGCGGTGTAATATTTCATCTGTTCCCATCTTATACAAATGTCCCGCTATAACAGAAAAATAAGTTACACAGACCACTAATTCCTTTTTTTATTAAGTACAATAGCTTTTCAGGGCTATACCCATGGTCAAAAACTGAATGATATCAACAAAGTGGTCATCCACAACGTGCACAATAAAGAGTTGCACATCTAACAATCCTTCTTCCAAATTGGTTACTTCTTCAATTGTCTCAATTTGGCTTAGGTGATTTGGTCCTATGTTGAACCATTTAGGCTTCACTATTACTTCAAATTCATACTCTTGGAACAAAAAAAACCACCTATAGATTACATCCCCCCCTCCCCCCAACACAAGCTTGCTGACTAGGTACTTGAGAGCGGAGTGATCTATGTATGTTTTGAAGTGTGCACCCAAAAAATAACGCTGGAACTTTTGCAGTGTGTAGACCATGGACAACCCTTCATGCTCTGCAATGGAATAATTCTTTTCATCTTTTCATAATTTCCTACTTGTAAAGGCGATTGGATAATCAATCTCACCTTTGCCAGGCTGGGTCAATACCGCACCCACTGCAACAAATGAGTCATTGACATGCACATGGAACTCTTTCTTCCAATCCAAAAATACTAAGATGGGCACAGTCACCATCTTGTCCTTTAACACATCAAGACTCTGTTGACATTCCTCATCCCAACAAAAAGTCACATCCTTCTTTAATAGTTTCTCCATCAGCGCAGTTATCTGGGCATAAGATTTGATAAATTTCCTATAGTAGCTTGTGTGGCCCATCATTGCGCACAACTGCTTAACATTCTTGGGAGCTTCTAAATTCAAAAGAGATGGAAACCTCTTTTAGATTGAAAAGAGATTTGATCTCTTTGGATGCTTTGTAGTTCCAAAGTTAGAATGGATCTAGTCTAGTTTAATTTCACCCTTTAAACAAGATATAGTTCACATGAATACCATGGGTTTTCAATCCCATGAGAAAATTTCTATTTTTATTTTATTATTTTTACTTCATTTTATTATTTTACGTTGACTTGGTTAAAATGTTTACATTACATTAATATTTTCATTTAATTTTATTTTATATAAAAACAAAATATTTTTTTATTTTATCTAGAGGTTACAACATCTTTACCATATAAGTTAGAGAGCACTTCTCAAGACAAATATATATTTTCATATTTAAGATTTATGGGATTATTAGCTTGTAATAATTTTTCTGGATTCATCCCATCCATATTTTGAAGATTACATTTCTAACTCTTAATTGAGGTTAATCATCAAGATAAAATATATATTTATTTTATTTTTAATTTAAAATAATATTTAATAATTTAATTTTAAATATTCCTTAATTTAATTTTATATATTTTGGATTTTAATCAAATAAATAACAAAATAATTTATTTTATTTTATTATTATTATTTAATAATTAAATGCGAATGATAAATATAATAATATATTATTGATATTTATGATCATGTTTCTAATTCTTAATTGAGGTTCCTCTGCGTATAACGGCTCCTCTGCGTCTATCGGCTGCAGTGATTATAGTGTTTTGCCACATTCAGGCACACAATCTCTTACTTGGTATTGAAGCTAATGGGTGCATCAATTATCAATTCTTTGTGCTATTGAGTCAGTTAAAGGATTGCAATTCTTTGGCAGCCTGAATAGATAGAGGTTGGGGAAAATCCAAGGAGGACTCGTGTTCTCTCTCTTCGCAAGATGATATGAAAGGTCCAGCAGGCTGATAGAAGCATTTACTGCCCTGTGTCGATAAAGTCAGGATCTATTTAAGATCAAAACTAGAGTCCTAACGTCTTTTAGATCGGGTGCCTGCTAGGGTCCTTGTGGAAGTGGACTTCAGCACCAGATTCCTAGCTGAAACAAATCTAACAAGTAAAGACCATGTGTGGAACTAGAAACTCGATTATGAAAGTGTCCTCTTCAGATGTCGATCCTTCTTTGAGACAGGACATCTAGCCAAAAATTGCCTAAAAGCCTCTAAGAAAAATTATGCTAGAAAGAATCACCGCAGATCTACATGGTGGGAAGGAGCACAAAAAGAACATTACACTATCATCAAGGAAGAATACTCTCTAGAAAACTTTGAATCATAAGAAACGAGGCAAGAAAGAAACAATTCTTAAGACAAGCAAGGGGGAAGCCCCGCCCAACAACAAAAAAGTGAACTTGACAATCCCTCAAGCATCAACAGTTATGAGGATTTGAATACCGCACAAAATAAATCTTCATTTAACAGTAAAGCAGATCTCCCAAACCAAACTTCTTCTCTGATTATCTTCAAAAGGATGAACACAACAAATCGGAAAGCTAAGACACCAATGTCCCAAGAACCAGAAGAGATGAAGGAGATGTAAGATAAAGGAAGTTGGAAGACCATAGAGAAAGAAAAGAGAACTACAACACCAATCTTGCCAAGAAATACGAGAAGCGAGACAATTAAGAACTAAGAAAATTATAGGTGCGATAGACCAATTTGGTCTCAGTGAATGTTAACCACCACCATCATCATCATCAAAATATATATTTATTTTATTTTTAATTTAAAATAATATTTAAT
>APFE030938661.1:0-10513 GCA_000404065.3 Pinus taeda
ATAGGGCTGCTCAGCCTAAAATTTTCACAAATCTAGGAAGCAGTCACTTGCTCTGCCTAGAAATTGCACAAACCTCCTAGGCAGCTAGCCCAACACCCAGCCAGAAATGTGCATTCCTTCCAGCAGTCGAGTAGTCTCTTCAGTGTGTAACTGAGTTGACCGGTTCCATCCAGGACCAAGCAAAACTAACTTGCATGCATGGGATTCTTCTCCAAAGGTAGCATGCAAAGCCATCACTTTTTTCAAGGATCTATTTTTAGCAGTTGGAGGTTACGTTCAAGGATCAATTTAGAAACCTCCCACCAAGTGTCGCTTTCCCTAGATTTATGGCATGCATGTCATAACCTTGATGTTATCAAAACTTAACAATCGAACGTTGCATAACTCATTCCTCACATCAACCTTGCAACTCTAACATCCCACATTCCATCTAGGGGAAGACGGCATATTCAACTCAGTTTTTTTGGGGTAAGCTCACTTCCCATGCCTTATGTTGTATTTCTATCGCTTTTTGTGTTTTCATTTGTATGAGTATTATTTTCTTGTTTTATTTGAATGATTGTTGTCATTTACATGTATATTAGCTTGTCCTAATAGCGTTCTAGTTTTCGTCGACATCTCACTGTTGTTGCATGCATGAAACTGTTTTTCATGAACGATCACCAATTCAGCAACTCGTCTCATCTACATGCATGTTGTTTCATTTTCTGAATATTTCATTCACCATGTTCATGCATTATCATTCACTTATGCTTATAATCAGTATCAACACACATTCGCTCTGACAATCACTTTCTGTTCCCCGTTGGCGAGTCTGACCAACCTCGGCCCAGACTCTGGCCCACCAAGAGCCTCACCAAGAAAACATTACGGAATCTTGAGAGGGAAGGCTATGCCGTCCTCTCCAAAAAATGTGTATTTATACCCAACAGTTTTTCCCTAGGCCTACTTTGCGCAATCTAAAGGGATAGTGACTACAAGCTAAGAAAATTACTCTATGCAGTCACTCAGCCTGTAGCCATTGCCAGTTGAGATTGTGCATTGCACAATGCTAGCAGTATGCATCCATACTAGACTATCCATTGTATAGTTCTAGTAGTCAGTCAGTCTCCCAGTAGCCTAGACTGTGATTTGTGCAGTCTTGGTAGTTGGTCTCCTAACCTTCTAGCCAAAATTGTGCAACCTTCATGATCAGTCACACATGTATGTTGCAAGTCAGTTCTCAAGTACATTTTGGTTTTCAACTAACAGATTGCTTGCCATGAGTGTTTCCATTTTTCTAGGTATTGTAGGTGTTCATTTTCCTCTCAGCAGTGGAGGTACAATGGCTTCCAAGAGGGCTGAGTCAAAGACACCTTTCAGAGCACACCTGGAGATGTAATTGATCAAATGTCTATGAGCCCGCCTAGTCACAAAGATATCAAGTTGTTTGTAGAAAAGAACATCAAGACATCGTAGCAAGAATTATCATGAACAATAGATAAAGGTAGCATACAGAACACAACGAATACAACAAATACAATGAATGCAGTGGATGCAATGAATGCAAGAGGAAGGTTGTTGACAACACAGAGGCAGAATGAAGTTGTAAGATGGAGCAGATCCACTGATAATGAAAGAAACTTTGGAGACTCAAGCTATGAGGTGACAATGCGACATGAAGATCACACGAAGACAGAGAATGGAATAGAGAAGGAGTTACATGTGATGAAGCAGCAACTCAGGAAGAACATGAAGCTACATAGACATATGAATGAGTTGCAGTAGGAACAAGAACAACAGTGGGTGCAACATGCACTCATAGATGAAACTACACTGTATAAGTTAAAGATCCATCCCAGGAGCCGACACGAAGCTAATTTGGTGAGAAGTATCATTGATCACATTCAAGGGATTTAGCAGCATGCATGTCCTTCTGTGCATGCATGAAATCCAACCCATTCAATACACTCACCAAGGTGAGGACAAGAAGAAAGTCCAACTGGAGTTGTACATGTACTTTGGCAAGTTGATGTGCATGACCACTAGCACACACTTAAAGATCATCATAGACACTATGCAACAGTGTGTTGTCGATTCAGTTGCACCAAAGAAGACCATCCGCATATTAGCAAACGCGTTGGATGAAGGAGCCGAGGCAATGCACTAGTTGCAATAGAGGCAAGAGTTCGCTTTAGCAAGATGTCACCATGAGGTGCATGTGCACCAACACGAATGACCAAGCTAGGCATCAACTCACCACCTTCCCCATCACAAGCATGTCAAAGCATTGGTCTCATCGCAGTGGACCGAGTGTTGGTGATGTCTTGCAAGGCTTGCTCAAGCCATGTTGTCTAATATAAGTACATGTGCATTGTAGTTTTGAGTCGTGTCAAGTCTAAGTTAAGTGTCAATAGTTGGATGTAACAGTCATAGAGTAGGTGAAGAGTCATGAGCGTAGTTGAACAATCAAAAAGGGGAATGTGAAGCGTCACCCCACATCCTCTGAGAGTTCTTGGTGAATTCCTCTGAGAGAGAGGAAGAAATATGTAACAGGCAGTTTACTAATTAATAGAAATTTTTTATGTGTGTTGCTGAAACTCTGTTCTCTGGAGAATTTTTTTTTCGCTTCCCTGTGTTAAGATCCTATGCAAAACAGAGTATTATTCTCTGTTCAGTAATTGTTTGAAATTACCAGAAATTTCCAACATGGTATCAGAGCTTTTCCAGGCTCTTTGAAGGTGTCAAAGAAGCTGAAGGAAGGATTTTTTCTGCAGCAGCTTCTCCAGCAGAGTGAAGACTCAGTAAAAAAATCCAAGGTATTTCTCAAGTTTTTTTTGTGTTGCTGTTGAAGACAGTCAGTTATTTTGAATACACAGTCAAATATTTGAAGCATAGTTTAGAGAGCAAGAATGGCTGGCTCCAGCACCAGCACCAGCACTAGCATGGGTATTTGTAATACTCAACTCCCACTATTTAATAGGAAAAACTATGACTACTGGGCAATAAATATGAGAGCCCTGTTTTCTTCTCAAGACTTATGGGAATTTGTTGAGGATGAATTTGAAGAACCAGCGGATGAAAATGAGTTTAATAACTTAGCTCAGGTAGAGAAAGATCTGTTGAAGATTTATAATAAGAAGGATTCTAAAGCCCTCGCCTTCTTATATCAAGCAGTTCATGAGAGTGTGTTTCCAAGGATGGCAGTAGCCAAGACATCTAAAGAAGCATGGAAAACTCTCAAGACAACCTATCAAGGCATGGAGAAAGTGAAGACAACAAAACTACAATTGCTGAGGAGAGATTTTGAGAATCTATGCATGAAGGAGTCAGACAATATTGACTCATTCTTCACACAGGTGATTGGTCTGGTCACACAGATAAGGTCTCATGGAGAGATTCTTGAAGAAAGGAGGATTGTGGAGAAACTATTGAGAGTCCTCCCCTCAAAGTTCAATGTGATTGTCACCACCATAGAAGAGAAAAAGGATCTCACAAATTTCTCAGTTGATGAACCACATGCATCACTGATAACACATGAGAAGAGATTGAGTAGAAATGAAAACTCATCTCTAGAACATGCCTTCAAGACCCAGATGTTCTTTGGAAGAGGAAGAGGTCAAGGCAAGGGAAATAAGAGAGGAAGAGGCAGAAGCCAAAACAGAGGTGGAAGAAACAGTCTAGCAAACACTCAAGGAAGAGGCAGCAATCCAAATCAGAACCAAGGTCAAGGCAGCAGGCAACAAAGTGGACAACATCATGCTCAAGGACAAAGGTATGAAAAATTCAATGTCCAATGTTATTATTGTAAAAAATATGGGCATTATGCAAATGAATGTAGGAAGAAGCAACATGATATGAATAATAGATCTAGTGAAAATTTCACTAGAGAAAATATCAACCAAGATAATTTGTTGTTAGCTTGTAATATGGCTGAAACAAAGAGTGATGATATATGGTTTCTAGACTCCAGTTACAGTAACCATATGACAGGAAACATAGCCCTGTTTTCTAAGCTATATCAGAGTGTGAAGTCACAAATCACACATGGGACTGATAGTAAAGTTTCTGTTATGGGTAAAAGAAAAGGTAAAAATATTTACAAGGAAAGGTGAAAAGAAAACCATGGCAGATGTCTATTATGTTCCTGAAATGAAGTGTAACCTCTTGAGTATTGGACAGTTTGTTCAAAGGGTTACAATGTTTTCTTTGCGAATGATGTATGCACCATCATGAATAGAAAACCTAGCAAATGATGTATTGCTGAAGTGAAGATGACAAGGAACAAGATGTTCCCTCTCAAGATAAAAGTTGATTTGAAAGATGAGGTAGAAATTGCAGCAGTTACACAAGAGGCTTTCCAAAGCAAACCAAAGGATGAAAATTGGTTGTGGCACTTGAGATTTGGACATCTCAACTTTGGAGGTCTTAACTTGTTGAATAGAAAAGTAATGGTAAGAGGATTACCATTGATAGAGAAACTAGACAGCCTTTGTGAAGGTTGTATTTTGGGGAAACAACACAGAAAAAGTTTTCCATCAGGGAAAAGCATAAGGGCAAAAGCACCCTTAGAGATTTTCCACTCAGATTTATGTGGACCGATGCAAACTCCATCACTAGCAGGAAACCAATATATTTTAACATTCATTGATGATTTTACTATAAAAACTTGGGTTTATTTCATGAAGAACGAAAGTGAAGTGTTTGAAAAATTTCGCAATTTCAAAGCACCTGTAGAAAACCAAAGCGGGCTACATATCAAATTTCTAAGAACTGACAGAGGAGGTGAGTATATCTCCAAAGAATTTCTATGGTTTTGTAGAGAAAATGGAATTCATAAACAGTTTACCACCAGGTACACTCTGCAGCAAAATGGAGTTGCCGAAAGGAAGAACAGGACCATCATGGATATGGCGAGGAGTATGTTGAAGGCAAAGCATATGCCAAATGATTATTAGGGTGAAGTTGTACATTGTGCAGCGTATATTTTAAATAGATGCCCTACAAAAGCAGTCATGAACAGAGTGCCGGAAGAAGCATGGAGTGGCAGAAAGCAAGGACTCACCCACATGAAAGTTTTTGGATGTGTGACTTATGCACACATTCCATATCAGCTAAGAAATAAGTTGGACAACAAAGGGGAGAAATGTATTTTCATTGGATACAGTGAGGAATCCAAAGCTTACAGGTCGTATAACCCATCCACCAAGAAGTTTTTTGTGAGTAGAGAGGTTCAGTTCATTGAAGAGGAATCTTGGGATGGAAGCATAGAGAAAATAGTGAATGTTAAAAACTGTTTGTCTCATGATGAAGATGATGAGGAGATGGTTGTAATACATCCCCAAACAACAGTGCCAACACAAGGGCAAGGGACACCCTTGAGGAGAAATGAAAGTGCTTCTCCAAGCACATCACAACGAGGAAATTCAAGTGCTTCTTCAAGCACTTGTACACCAAATGAAAGAGGTAAGAAGTTCAGAAATTTATGTGATATTTATGAACAAGATGAAACAAATGAAGGTTCAAATTCTTTATTTGCCTTATATTGTCATGTTGATGACCCTGTTCATTTCGAAGATGCAATTAAGGATAAGAAATAGATAGAAGCTATGGATGAGGAGATCAATACCATAGAAAGAAACAAGACATGGGATTTAGTTGAACAACCAAAAGGAAAATAAGTCATTGGAGTTAAATGGGTCTATAAGACCAAGATTAATGCTGAAGGAAAAATACAAAGGCACAAAGCAAGACTTGTTGTCAAAGGATATAAGAAGCAGTATGGGAGAGATTATGAGGAAACTTTCGCACCGGTTGCAAGAATGGAAACCGTGAGAGCAGTGTTGTCCATAACAACACAAAACAAGTGGAAAGTTTACCAAATGGATGTGAAGTCAGCATTCCTAAATGGAGTGTTAAAGGAAGAGGTTTACATTGAGCAACCTCTAGGTTGTGAAAATAGAGGCCAAGAGCACAAGGTGTGCAGATTGAAGAAAGCTCTTTATGGGCTGAAGCAAGCACCAAGAGCGTGGTATAGTAGGATAGATTTCTATCTACTGGAAAATGGATTTGAAAAATGTGAGGGAGAACGCACTCTCTACATCAAAGAAAAATATGGTAAAATTCTAATTGTTGTGTTATATGGTGATGATGTTATTTTCATAGGTAATGATGATTATCTTATTGAAATTTTCAAAACAGTCATGAAAGAGGAATTTGAGATGACTAACATGGGTTTGCTGAGATACTTCTTAGGAATAGAAATAGCACAAAATGGAAATGGGATTTTTATCTCACAAGAGAAATATGCCAATGAAGTGTTGAAAATATTCAATATGCAGGAGAGCAAGGCAGCAATCACTCCCATAGTGATGGGATTAAAACTTAGCAAAGAGGACAACAGCAAGTATTTTGATCCTAGTTTGTACAAGAGCATAATTGGCAGCCTCATGCATGTTGTTAGTTTAATTTCCAGATTCATGGAGAGGCCAAAAGAAGCACATTGGCAGGCAGAAAAAAGGATTCTGAGGTATGTTAAAGGTACTAAACGATTTGGCATTTTATATACTACTTCAAAATGTTCAGATTTAATTGGATACACTGATAGTGATTGGGCTGAAAGTGTAGATGATCGGAAAATCACATCCAGTTATGTTTTTCATATGAATTCAAGAGCCATTTCATGAGCTTCTAAAAAATAGCCTATTGTAGCATTTTCTATAGTAGAGGCAGAATATGTGGCAGCTACATCAGCAGCATGTCAAGCAGTTTGGATGAGAAGGATGTTAAGAAGTTTATGCCAAGAGCAAGTAAAAGGAACTGTGATTTTTTGTGACAATAGCTCAGCTATTGCATTATCCAAGAATTTCATGTTTCATAAGAGAATGAAGCACATTGACACAAGGTTTCATTACATCAGGGAATTGGTAAACAATGGAGAAATTGTCTTAGAACATTGCAGGAATCAAGAGCAGGTTACAGACATTCTGACCAAACCATTGGGCCAGAAAAGGTTTGAATTTTTGAGGAAATGTCTGGGTATGACTGATAACCCAACAGTTGAAATTAAAGGGGAGCGTTGAAATGTAATTCCAACTCCGGCATTTATTCCAACGTTGTTTTGCAAAACCACCCGTCCATTCCCCACACAGCCTTTTGGCAAAAGTTGTTTTTGCTCGGGAGCTCCGATCACATCCAGCTGCGTGTCCATAGTACGGTTTCAAAACCACTCATTTCCCGGCAGGTAAAGTTTAGCAAGGAAGGGCCTCCTGATATCATCGTCAAACGTCCGATTAAATCAACGGACCTGCACCATTTGAACTTGCGTGAAGTGAATGTTTTGGTTGACCGCCAGGTTTGTCAGAAAAAGGACGAGAAATTTAATTTTCATCATGCCGAAGTAATAAATTAATTTATTATGGTTGTAGATTTTTGGTAAAGTCCTTAAGTTTATTTTTTTGTACACGGCATGTAATATTATATGTTTTTTTCTTATAGTTGTTTGTTAAAAAAAAAAAAACATGTAATGTTTTTATTTGCATATGAAGTGTAATGTAAGTGAGGCAGCGCATGAGAGGATATACACACAACAGTGTAAGGTAAGTTTTTTTTTTTTTTGTTCAATGTAATGTAATGAAAGTGAGGCGCAACAGCGCGATAAGAAAAAGGGGAAGAACGCACAGAGTGCGAATGACTGTATGAAATTTTTTTTGGTTGAAATGTATGTAATAGCAGGACATATGTAAAGAAATTTTATGCAGCAGTAAATGTAAAAATTTTACACACACAACAGTGTAATTTTGTGCAAGAAGAAACACAATATTTTTTTTGTTGAATTTCTTGGTGAATCTCTCTGAGAGAGAGGAAGAAATATGTAACAGGCAGTTTATTAATGAATAGAAAGTTTTTGTGTGTGTTATTGAAACTCTGTTCTCTGGAGATTTTTTTTTTTGCTTCCCTGTGTTAAGATCCTGTGCGAAACAGAGTGTCATTCTATGTTCAGTAATTGTTTGAAATTACCATATATTTCCAACACTATGTATGGATGTATGATTCTTGGTCTGAGTGTGGAAGAGCAAAGAGAATGGTGCATGAATCTTGTTTCGATTATCTTATAGTCTTCTCCAAAACGAGAAAATAAAAATTCGAGGCGTGTCACCTGGAGATTGCCAGGGTAAGGATGATACCTTGATTAAAAAGTGTAAAGGAAATGCTGATCAGTATGGAAACCACAGGTCTCCCAAAATAGTGTCTCTGAAGCACCATTGGTGGTGGATGATGAACTACATTTGGGATAGAATGGAAGCGGATTTGTGGCGTTTTCACACATTGATATAAAATAATACTGATCTACTTGAATGGAAAGCATCAAATAGAGCTTATGTATTGTCAGCTCCATTGAAGCGGAAGTGCAGTGGCTTGAAACTTCCATTTGTGGCTCTCCAAACCGCCACTCCATGGTTGATTGAAGGGTTCTAATGGAGCTTCAATATCCGAGAACTTGATAGCTAGAGGCATCCTATACTGTTGTAGTAGATGCAAATTCTGTGGTTTTTAACTGTTTTTGCAATAGCTAGAGGTGGAAGACCTACTTCAGCTTTAGAAGGAACTGCTTGAGAGACATTGTTGCAGTTTTTTGATACTTCATATTCAAGAGACAATTTTGATGAGCTAACGAAATTGGGTGTCAGAACTTGGTCTATTGAAGATGCTATTACTAAGATTATATGTCTATATCAGGTGATTGAGATATAAAAGTTTTCAATAAGAACGAATCTGCATTATCTAGTTTGTTGACTCCTTACAAATTTTGAGAAAGAAATAATTATAGTGTTGAATGAATACTTAAGTTGATTTTTGGTATACTTAAAGATTTTCTTGGCCTACTATAAAGCAATTCAAGTTGATCCGGTTTCAGCATCTTCGAATTCTACCTGTTGCTTCTTGTTGCAAACCAATCATTTGTTGCACATTTATAAGGATATTGTTCTATATTGTAAGTGGGTATTACTTTTTTGCATGAAGTAGTAGTTTTGATCAGCTTTTAACGCATAAATGGCCGGAATCAGTGAAGTATTAGAGTTCATGAAAACTCTTATACAATCTACTGTTGATGACACATTACAAATCAGCATAGGATCTCTCTCAGAAATTCAGACATGTCTACAAAATGCACAGGAAAATATTGATTTTTTGCAGCTTGAATCTCAGCTTCAGCGAGAAGAACTACAGCAATGGAGTCATCATTCTGAACCTGTTTCTGTTCAGAAGAGTGAAACAGACTCCCATAAACAGCAATTCAATAATGTTATAGTTCATTCAAATAATGCAGCAGTTGTACATGCAGATGCAGAAACTCAGTCTACACTTCCCAAGCCCATCATCAGACCTTGGGAACAGCTTGTCCGCAACAAGCACAGAACCGGTCTTGGATATGACAAGGACTTTTCCTTTCATATTCCAGACTATGCCAAGCCCATTCAGTTTCAGAGTGTTGGATTCATTCATGATAGTTCACCTGCTCCTCATGACAATTCAGCTCCGGCTGTTCCAGACTCTGCCCCTCTTCCACAGCAGCAACAACAACAACAGATTGTGAAATGCCAACACTGTGACCGAGTTGGCCATCTGAAAGATCATTGTTTTGATGTTCATCCATGTAAGCACTGTCATAAAACCATTCATTCTTCACACAGATGCTTCAGAAACAAACGTCCTGCAAGAACAAAGATTCATCTAAGATGGATCGCTTCTTGGCAATGGGCATCAACAGCCAAGAAGATATTCCAAACACATGTCAGAACTTGTTCCAGAATATTGAACAGTCTTGCAGTTGAGGTTTCTCCATCATCTCACCTTCTATCTGACAGGGGGGGAAATGATGGTCATCTACAAGCTTCAAAGCCACATCAAGCGAGCCTGAGCCACAACCTGCCACACCAGTTTCAGAGTTGTAGCCAGAGACAAAGATGTCCGTGAACATGCCTTCAGTAGGCGAGCTGGAACACTTCCTCTAGCAGAAGACTTCAGCTTCTTGCCAGCTTTGGAAGAGTTCCGAGAACAAAATTGAGAACACTTCCTCTAGCAGAAGACTCCAGCTTCTTGCCAGCTTTGGAAGAGTTCCAAGAATTGCATAAGCATTCCAGAGTTGTTGGTCATCCTTAAACCATCACAGGTTGAGACTTCCCTTTTACAGGTTGAAGTTTTACCTTTTATGCAGGGTGAGGCCTCCCTTTTATGGTTGAAGGTTTCCCTCTTTAAAACAATAGGATCACTTCCTCTAGCAGAAGACTTACAGCTTCTTGCGAATCTTGGAAGAGTTCCGGGAACTGCACTAAGCGTTCCAGTGTTGGTGGTCATCCTTAAACCACCGCCCTTTATACCAACATTTCATAGAGCACATTCAACCTAGTGCCGCCATGCATTATTGCACATTTAGTATTACAACTCTTTTCTTGGACTCATACATAACCCTTCGGATTAAGGGGGGGAATGTTGGACACCTAATCCTAAAGGGTTAGCGTGGAAGCCGAAT
>APFE030938675.1:0-11725 GCA_000404065.3 Pinus taeda
AAGTGTGGTTTCAATAAAGTAAATTGTCTTTTTATAATTTCCTAAGCATTAATATATTTCATATGATTCTTCTTATTTTTATATTTTTTAATAATATAATATATAAATTTTATAGTAGTGATTTTATTTTTTAAAGTGTTTTCTTTTTTATAAATTTATTAATTAATTACTTAACTGAACCATATTTTTATATATGTTTTCGTTGTATATTGAAAAATTATTTTTATTATAGAATTTATATTATGTAAATATGTTTTCAATAAACATAAATTTCTATTTTGTAACTTTCTTAATAAATCCATTACTTATGTTTACTACTTTTTTATGTGAAGTTCTTTCACTTTCATGCATGATATATATTTATAATATACATTGAGATTTAGGGTCTAGGTTTGGCTAGTTTAGTGTAAGTTAGGCTAGAGTGGGGTGGGATAGGCTAGGGAAGGCTAGACTATTTAGGCCAGGCTAGGCCAAGTTAGTTTAGCTTAGACTAGGCTACTTTAGGCCAGAGTAGGATAGGCTTGCTTAGTTTAAGCTAGGCTAGGCTAGGTTAGGCCAAGCTAGTTTAAACTAGGCTAGGAAAGCTTAGTTCAAGCTAGTGTATGTCAAACTAGGCTAAGCTAGCTTAGGCCATGCTAGGCTAGGTTAATTTAAGTTATGCTAGGCTAGGCTACACTATGATACGATAGGCTAGGCTATCTTAGGTTAGGCTCAACTAGTTTAGGCTAGATCAGGCATGTGTTAGGCTAAGCTAGATAATCTATTTTAGGATAAAGTTAGGTGAGGCTAGTTTATGATAGACTACTTTAGGGTAGGCTAGATTAAGGTAGGATAGAGTCGGCTACGGTAGGCTTGGATAAGCTAGGCTTAGGATAGGCTAGGCTAGGCGAGGTTATGCTAGGGTAGGGTAGGCTAGGAAGGGTAGGATAAGGTAGGGTAGGGTAAGGTAGCCTAGGTAAGCTAGACAGGTTAGACTAGGCTAGGTTAGGTA
This sequence comes from Pinus taeda, assembly GCA_000404065.3. Taxonomy (NCBI): domain Eukaryota; kingdom Viridiplantae; phylum Streptophyta; class Pinopsida; order Pinales; family Pinaceae; genus Pinus; species Pinus taeda. The sequence continues at coordinate 992 of APFE030938675.1, forward strand.
GGCTAGGGTAGGCTAGGTAGGGTAGGCTAGGTAGGCTAGGGTAGGTTTGGCTAGGTGAGGTAGACTTGGCTAGGCTAGGTGGCTTGGCTAGGCTAGGGTATGGTAGGTTAGGTTACATTAGGTTAGGCTAGGCTAGGCTAGGTTAGGCTAGGCTAGGCTAGGCTAGGTACACTAGGCTAGGCTACGGTAGGTAAAGGTAGGCTAGGCTAGGCTATGGTAGGCTATGGTAGGTTAGGGAGGCTTGGTAAGGGTAAGATATGCTAGGGTAAGGTAGGGTACGCTATGTTATGGGAGGGTAGGGTAGGGTAGTGTAGGCTAGGCTAGGCTAGATAAGCTAGGGTAGGCTAGGACAAGCTGGGTTATGGTAGGCTAGGTAGGGTAGGCTAGGGTATGTTAGCGTAGGCTATGCTTGGGTACGCTCGGCTAGGTTATGTTGGGCTAGGGTAGGCTAAGTAGGTTAGGTAGGGTAAGCATGCTAGGGTATGGTAGGGTAGGCCATGGTAGATTAGGGTAGGTTAGGCTAGGCAAGGCTAGGCTATGGTAGGGTGGGTTATGCTAGCTAGGCAAAGTTTTGGTAGGATATGATAGGCAAGGCTAGGCTAGGCTTAGGTAGGTTAGGATACCCTAGGCTAGGATAGGTTAGGCCAGGGTAGAGTAGGCTAGGCTAGGGAGGGTAGGCTAGAGTACGATATGCTACCGTAGGCTAGGCTAGCATAAGCTAGACTAGGGTAGGTTAGGCTAGGCTAGGCTAGGTTAGGCTAAGGTAGGCTAGGTTAGGGTAGGTTGGGATAGGATTGGGTTAGGTAGGCTCGGATAAGCTTAGGATAGTGTAGGCTAGGCTAGGTTATGTTAGCATAGCCTAGGTAGGCTAGGATAGGCTACATTATGCTAGGCTAGGTAGGTTAGGCTAGGCTAGGCTAGGTAGTCTAGGGTATGGTAGGCTAGGGTAGGGTATGGTAGGCTAGGCTGGGTTAGGATAGGTAGCCTAGGGTAGGGTAGGCTACGATAGGCTTTGGTACGTGAGCCTAGTCTAGATTAGGCTAGAAGAGATTAGTCTAGATTAGGCTAGGCTAGATTAGAGTAGGCTAGACTAGCTTAGCATAGATTAGGCTAGGCTAGATTAGCCTAGATTAGGTTAGATTAGGCTATGCTAGGCTAGGCTAAGTTAGGTTAGGATAAGCTAGATTATGCTAGTCTAGATTAGGCTAGATTAAGCTAGATTAGGCTAGACTAGGCTAGGATAGATTAGGCTATGTTATATTTGGCTAGATTAAGTTAGGATAGGCTTGGTTGTATTAAGCTAGGCTAGATTGGGGTAGGTTAGATTAGGTGAGGCTAGGCTATGGTAGACTAGATTAGGCAAGATAAGGCAAGATTAGGCAAGATTAGGCTAGATTAGGCTAGGCTAAGCTAGATTAAGCCATGCTAGGCTTGTCTAGGCTAGGCCACGGTAGACTAGATTAGGCAAGATAAGGCAAGATTAGGCTAGATTAGGCTAGGCTAAGCTAGATTAGGCCATGCTAGGCTTGTCTAGGCTCGATTAAGTTAGCCTAGATCAGGCTAAGTTAGGTTAAACTAGATTGGGCTAGGCTAGGCTAGGTTACACTAGATTAGGCTAGGCTATATTAGATTAGGCTAGATTAGGCTAGGCTAGGTTAGGATAGATTAGGCTAGATTAGTCTTCGCTAGATTAGGATAGACTAGATTAGAATAGATTAGGCTACATTAGGCTAGATTATATTAGATTCGGGTAGACTATCTTAGCCTAGCCTAGCTTAGCCTAGACTAGACTAGACTAGACTAGCCTAGACTAGACTAGACTAGCCTAGCCTAGACTAGACTAGGATAGCCTAGCCTAGCCTAGTCTAGACTGGACTAACCTAGTCTACATTGATCTAGACTAAGAATATTTAGGCAAGTTTAGGCTAGCCTAGGTTAGGCTAGCTTAGCTTAGGTTACGCTTTCTTATGCTAGGTTAGCATATATAGTTTAGGCTAGACTAGGCTAATCTAGTTTATGTAAATCTAGTTAGGAGTAGGTTAGGATAAAGCTAAGAAAACTAGTTGGGCGACATTATTTTATGCTAGATTAGGCTACAACTCACTAGATTAGGCTAGGTTAGGCTACACCTTGCTAGATTAGGTTAAGTAAGGCTACGCTAAGCTAGTTTAGGCCATGCTGTGGTAGGATATAGGTTATGCTACAATAGGCTAGGTTAACATAATTTTGGCTATCGTAGGCTATGCTTTGCCAGAGTAGGCTAGACTAGGCAAGAGTAGGGTAGGGTAGGCTAGGCTAGGCTATTTTATGCTAGGCTAGGCTATGCTAGTTGAGGATAGGCTAAGCTAGGCTTGTTTAGGCTAGTTTAGGCTAGCCTATGCAAGACTAGGCTAGTCCACGCTAGTTTATGCTAGGTTAGGAAAGGCATGTCGAGTTTAGGCTAGGGTAAGCAAGTCTAGTTTATATTAGGCTAGGATAGGCTAAGCTAGGTTAGGCGAGGACAGTCGAGGTTAGGCTAGGTAGTTTAGGCTATGATAGGTTAGGTTAGGCTAGGCTAGACTAGTTTAGGATAGGTTAAGCTAGGCTAGACTAGGTTATGCTAGGCTATGCTAGATTAAGATAGGCTAGGTAGGCTAGGCTAGATTCAGCTAGGCTATGCTAGGCTAGGCTAGGCTATTCCAGTTTACACTAGGATAGTTTGAGTGAGGATATACTCTTTTACACTAGGCTAGGTTAGCCTAATTTTGCTAGGCTAGGCTAGTTTAAGCTAGGATAGTTTGAGCAAGGCTAGGCTAGGTTACACTAGGATAGGTCAGGCTAGGCTATACTAGTTTAGGCTTGTCTCATTTACGCTAGGTTAGTATAGGCTAGGGTAGGCTTGTCAAGGTTGAGCTAGGATAGTTTAGGCTAGGTTAGCCTATGTTAGGACAAGCTAAGTTAGGTTAGGGTAGTTTAGTCTACTTTAGGCTATGTTATCCTACTTTAGGGTAGTATGGACTAGTCTAGTGTAAATAAGGTTAGGTTAGGCGAGTTTAAGCTAGGCTAGGCTAGTTTAGGTTATATTAGGTTAGTTTAAGCTAGCTTAGGTTAGGCTACGATAGTCTATGCTAGTTTAGGCTAGGCTAAGTTAGGCAAGCATATCGTAGCCCAAGGTATGTTAGGCTAGGCTAGGTTAGGCTAGGTTAGGCTAAGCTATTTTATGGCAATCTAGGTTATGCCATGCTATCTTAGGCTAGGTCAACCTAGGCTAGGCTAGGGCAGGATAGGGAAGGCTAGTTTATCTTGGGGTAGGTTAAGCTAGTTTAGGCTTGGGTAGGGCATGGCAGGGTAGGCCAGAATAGGCTAGTTCAACTTAAGATATGTTATGCTAGCATAGGCCATGCCAAGCTAGGATAAACTGGGCTAAAATAGTCTAGGGTATGTTAGGCTAGGGGACAGTATGGTATGCTTGGCCAGTGTAGATTAGGCTACAGTAGTCTAGGTTAAGCTAGGCTAGGCTTGTGTAGGATAGGTTAGCATATGCTAGGCTAGCAAAAACTAGGCTAGCGCAAGCTAGGCTAGTACAAGCTAGGCTATGTTAGGCTAGGCTAGTATAGGTTGGGATAGGATGAGTTAATAAAGCTAGGCTATCATAAACTAGGCTAAACAAGGCTAGGCTAGGATAAGGTTATGCTACGGTATGCTATCGTATGCTTGGATAGTGTAGGTTAGGCTAGGGTAGGCTAGGCTAGGATATGTTATTTTAGGCTAGGTTAGGCTATGCTAGTTTAGGATAGGCGGCTAGGCTTGTTTAGGTTAGTTAGGCTAGCTTAGGCCAAGTTAGGCTAGTCTATGCAAGGCTAGTCTAGTTTAGGCTACCGTAGGCTAGTATAGTTTATGTTACGCTAACTTACACTATAAGCTAGGTTTGGAGAGGTTAGGCTAGGCTAGTTTAGGCTGTGATAGTATATGATAGGTTAGGCTAGGCTATGCTAGAAAATTTTAGGTTAGGTTAAGCTAGGCTAGGCTAGGTTATGCTAGGCTAACCTAGCTTAAGCTAGGCTACACTAGGCTACGCTAGGCTAGGCTATTTTCAACTAGTCTATGCTAGGGTAGGCTAGGCTTTGCTAGTTTAAACTAGGATAGTTTGGGAAAGGCTAGACTAGTTTAGACTAGGCTAGGTTATGCTAATTTATGCTAGGCTAGGCTACGCTACGCTAGTTTAAGCAAGGATAGTTTGGGCGAGGCTAGGCTAGGTTACACTAGGAGAGGTCACGCTAGTTTAGGCTTGTCTCATTTAGGCTAGGTTAGTCTAGGCTAGGGTAGGTTTTTCGAGGTTAGGCTATGATAATTTAGGCTAGGTTAGCCCAGTTTAGGCTAGTCTAAGTTAGGTTACTATAGGCTAGGTTATCCTATGTTAGGCTAGTTTGGGCTAGTCTAGTTTAGGTAAGGTTAGTCTAGGCTAGTTTAGGTTAGATTACATTAGTTTAATTTAGTTTAGGTTAGGCTATGATAGTGTAAGCCTGTTTAGGTTAGGCTAGGATATGGTAGGATATGGTGTGTTAGGATAGGCTAGTTTATGCTATGGTAGGCTAGTTTAGGCTATGTTATTTTATGGCAATCTAGGTTACGCTATGCTATCGGAGGCCATGACAACCTAGGCTAGGGTAGGACTGGGTAAGTCAGGCTCGACTAGTGTTGTCTAGTTTATGTTGGGGTAGGCCAAGCTAGTTTAGGCTAGGGTAGGGTAGGGTAGGGTAGGGTAGGTTAGTCCAAGTTAGTTTAACTTAAGATATGTTATGCAAGCACATGCCACATTAGCCTATGATAAAGTATGCTAAAGTAGGCTAGGATAGGTTAGGATAGGGGTGGTATGGTATACTTGGCCATTGTAGGTTAGGCTAGGCTAGGCTAAGCTAGGAAAGTGTAGCATAGGGTAGTTTGTGCTATGCCTGTACAAGCTAGGTTAGTAAAAGCTAGGCTATGTTAGGCTAGGATAGCTAAGGTTGGGATAGGATGGGATAGGAAAGATAGCCTATGATAGACTAGGCTAATATAAGTTAGGCTAGGATAAGGTTATGCTAGGGTATGCTATGGTATGCTTGGATAATGTAGGTTAGGCTAGGGTAGTTTAGGCTAGGATATGATAGGCTAGGCTAGGATAGTGTAGGCTAGGGTAGCCAAGGCTAGTTCGTGTTAGGCTAGGCTAGTTTAAGCTATGATATGTTGGACTAGGAAATATAAGCTAGGATGGACTAGTTTAGGCTAAGTTAATGTAGGATAGGCTAGGTTATGTTAGACTAGGATAAGCTAGTGTAGCTTGAGTTTTGCTAGGGTAGACTAGGCTAGACTAAGATATAGGTTAAGCTAGTGTAGGTTAGGGTAGGGTGGGATAGTTTAAGCTAGGTAGGATAATTTAGGTTAGGCTAGGCTAGGTTGGGCAAGTTTAAGCTAGTCTAGGCTAGGATAGGCTATTTTAGGGTAAGTGATGGTAGGGTAGTGTATGATATCTTAGGATAGTTTAGGCTAGGCTAGGCTAATTTACACTAGGCTGGAGTAGTCTAGTTATTGCTAGGCCAAGAATGGCTAGCCTAGTTTAGGCTAGGCTAGACTAGGATAGTGTGGGATAGGTTAGGTTAGGCTATGTTAGGCTAGGATAGTTTAGGCTAGGCTAGTTTATCCTAGACTAATTTTCTCTAGGTTAGGCTAGGCTAGGCTAAGTTATTATAGGAAAGGCTATTTTAGTCTCATCTAGCTAGGCTAGGTTTGTTTAGGCTAAGCTAGTTTTGGCTAGCTACATTACTTTAGGGTAGGCTAGTCTAGGCTATGCTAGTTCATGCTACGCCATGTTGGGCTAGTTTATTGTGGGTTATCTTAGGCTACTTTACTCTAGGCTAGTTTAATTTAGGTTAGTTTCAGCTAGGTTATGTTATGCTTGTTTATGCTAGGCTAATTTAGGACAGGTTAGATTAGGCTAGTTTAGTTTGGCTTAGGTAAAGGTAGGGTACTCCATGTTAAGTAGGCTATGGTAGGGTAAGCTACACTAGGTCATGTTAGGTTAGTTTAGGCTAGGCTAGGCTCGACATGGAAAGGCAGTCTAGGATATGATATGATAAGTTAGGATAGGATAGGCGACAATCCTTATCTCAATTGCAGCTTCTCATTCCATACTTATGTGGTTATTTGGTCCCACCTCTCCATCTCGGCTTATAAAGACGGACATTGAAGTTTGTTATCAGAATTGTTTATCATCTAAATGGTTTCTTGTAGCCGAAAGTTTACCTCTAACATCTGTCATTGTCTCCACGTCGTCTATTGGGAACTCGAGGCATGGAAATCAATTCAACATACCATGCTACATCGACCCACAATGATACCTATCCAAAGCAATAAATGCACACTCAAATAGTTAATGCATTATAATTTAGGTGAACAAATAGTTATTGTACTCCATAGAGTAGTTGGCCTTAACACTAACGGTAAGTAAATTTATTTATAATTATTAGAATTTTTATACGAATGATTTGTATTGGTAATTCAATCTTTTTATAATTACTCGAATTTTAATAAGGATGATTTGTATTGATTTAGGGTAACGTTATATTTAAAAAATTATATTTAAATATTAGAGAAATAATTAATAATAATTATTTTAGAAATTGTTTTAAATAATTTTATATTTTAAAATTAATAAAAACTTTTGAATTTAAAAGAGTTATAGTATATGAATATCTTTTTTTTTTTAATATTAAATTTGATTTTTTTTCAATTTTCTAAATAAAAAATAATGTTGATCATAATTAAAAAGAAAAATAAACATATTTATTTGGTTTGTGTTTTTTTTAATTAAATACATTATTAAATATCAATAATCTCACTTTCATTGTGTTTATTGGATTTTTTTGTTGACATTATAACTGAAAAGATGTGGCAAGAATATTTCACTATCACTCTCAACCATAAAAAAAGACATAGTCTGACTAATAGATGAAATGACCATTTTCTAAGATATCAATACATATGTTGAGATGTTATGTTGACGTATACACTAGGTATATGTATGGTATATATACAAGTATATATACCAACTAGAACAAAATGTATATGCATATCATCATGTATTTATTCATAGATTAGAACATTTATAGACCCATTTTCAATGATTCTAGCCACACTATCCACCAAAATACATGACCATTGAACAAACTTGACTAGACAATGACCTATTATATTAGGCCATGTCAAATTGAGCACATATATAAATTGAGATATTGTTATAATTTGATGTATTGACATACTGATATTGATGTGTTGTATATATATATATATATGCTTCTATGAGTTCATTCAAAGATTACACCATGGATGTCCAATATTCACTATTCTTTCGACCTCTCTCCTACCTAAGTTATTGGCCATAAGAGAAACACAAAAAATAATTACAAATTGTCAGAATTAACTAAGAACCCAAAAATACAAAGACCATAATGTCCAAAAGACCCCTAAGAAAAATACAACCTACATAAACCAAAGTGTAGGAGGATTAACTAGATGGTTACCAAGTGAATTTAGATTCCTCGATTCCCTGTGGACATGGAATTCTAAATGAGCCAATCTCCCGACCATGTATTTAATTATCTTTGATATCCTCCTCTAGCCCACCAAAGTGAAGCCAAACGATCCTACATATTTCATTGATTGTGCCACATATCATTCATGAAAATTATGACTTAATTACAATCATCATGACAATTTTGGCCCAGTTACTCTAGGAGAAGGGTGACATGCCACAACTTGTACTTCAAGGTGCCAAAAGGTGCAGGAAGAACTACATGACCAAGAGAAGGGTCAGATTATGGGCCACCTCCTCTAACTCTTCTTCCATTCCTCCTTCTCCCTCCATCTCCATAGCTTCCCACAATGTTCGCAACTCTCTACCCTCTTTGTCCTATCCCTTTCCGTACTCTATCACGTTTCTTGTACATTTTCAAACCAACCCCATCATATTGATACCAACACCTTACCTTTATTGTTACATGAAGATCTGACAATTCCTCCAAACCCCAGTACCTGACAGTGAATTTTTGGAAAAGCCAATTCCATACCTCTGTTAAGAAAGGCAACCGCCAGCAAGATTTGTTACCTTTATTTGTCGAATTTATTTCACAGGATGGGAATGTCCTCTTCCCTGCAATGACTTCGTCACCAACCAAATTAATAAAACAACACCTAGAACAGAAGTGTTGATTGAGCTATGAATACAAATGATACTATGGGGTCTACAATAATCAACACTAGGATGAGGAGTCTTGCTCGTAGGATAATTGCATAAACTTAAATACACATGGAAAAGAACATTGGGCTCCCTACGCATACTACCACATTAACCCCTATCTCTACTCTCAAATGGAGGGCCTTGAAGCCAAACCAAACTCCCATGTAACCAACTCAAACCTCGGGGACCAAGGATATTATTTTTCCCCTCAATTGCAACAACAATTGACCTTGTCGCCTCCAAAACGAAAGCTTCCCTCAACAGAGAATGGGAGCTCAAGATGTAAACAAAGCTAAATGAATCCACCTCCAACAAAGGAAAAGAACTACACTATGAAGGCCAAAGAAAAAAACCAAGGAAGCTTACCAAATTAATTGATACAGAATACTAGCTTAGAAATGCCCCACCAGTTGTTGAATTTAAAGTGTCCTTTCCTCACTCTGAAGTTTTCTAGTGGAAGCATGAACCCATGCTATTACCCTCACTAAGGTCCCAAACTTGGTATGCCTAGCCTCCAAAAATATGACAAGGAAATCCCCACTTGTATACAAAAATCTTTATTACAGAGTACCATAATCTAAGGATCATGTACATGTTAGTGACCTGCACAAACTCTTCACATCCTTTGCCGCCATCACAACCATCCATACCCAAGCTTGCAAATAGAAACATTAATCTCGCCATCCCATATATAAGCCTACCACCAAGATCTCAAAACTTCCATGTGTTATGTTATGCATGTTTCCCATACACCACATGTCGCCTAATTAAAAAAATGAGAGGTGGATGAGCCCCTCCCCCATCCCCTATATGACGTTTATCATATACCTCCATTGGGGGGCTTTGTGTCACTCTCCAGGATACTACTCAACTACTCGTTTCAAATATTGAAATTATGTGGTAAAATTTTTTGAGTGAGCTCCAAGCTATAATATTGGCTTCCCTAACTCACCAACATATCTACAACCTTGTTCCCCATTCATTTTCAATGTGTCGTGATAACCCAAGGGAAGGAGAGCACTAGGTTTTGAATTTTTTTCATCAAAATATCAAGGCACCAACTCTTAATGACTTATTGAATTAGAGATCGATTGATTATTTTTGAACCACATTCAAAACTAAATATGAATCTCCATTAGCCTATTACTTTGTATATCCTGCTTCATGAGCCAGGAATGGACCTATTTCGAGAACTTTTAATTATTCCATTTTATTACTAGTATACCCAAATTATCCAACATAAAACCTAAAAGGATGGTCATGATCATCACGAAATATTCCCCCATACCTAGCAGGCCCAAGATATTCTTTAGAGGCCACATCAAAATTAATCTTCATAAATCCTTATGGACGAAGTGAAAATGTTGTTGGAGAAAAGCCAATACCACTAACTCACTAAGAGATCCAATGCCACCATATTTTGAGATATTTATAAGTCTCATAAAATTTGAGCTTCCTTGCCTTCCACATTTCAATCCTCTTCTACCTACTTCTTAGTAAGTATCATTTATTTCATATTAAGCTTCATGTATTTCCATATAGAATCCTCTGTGTTATTTAGATCCTTGAATATGATTCTATTATGTTATTTCCACACGTTCCACAAAAGGAAGACTAAAACCAAACCATTAGCCATATTCACAATCAGATTTTTCAAAAGAGAGGTGTGCCAAGATTCAATTGTTTCACACAAACTCTTAGGGGAGTACTCTAAATAGCCAAAAAGACTACAAATCCTGGACTACAGAATTTCCATGCTTGCAAAAGTGTTGAACAGATGGTTAATACTTTCTTTATATTGTTGAGAGCCAGGGAAACATGATGGTCCTATATAGCCTTTTCTCCTCAAAAGGTCCCATGTTAGGAGTCAACATCAACCAACTAACCAAAGGAAACTTGCTACCTTCGACCATAACTTTTCGACACAGATATTCCATTTGAGGGGATGCTCTAGGATTTTCTTGTGATTTTCCATAATTCAATAATTCTCTTTGATGGTGAACACAACCTATGTTTGATATCCCCATCTCATCTTCTCCCCACCTAGCACTACCTGAATCTTTCTGCCTTTTTGTTGTGTGTCCATAATATGTTATTCTTGTGAAAAATGTTCCTCATCCTAGTTATCATGTGCTTCCATTCTCACCACTAATCTTGCAAGGACATTTCTTTCCAAAAAGTAGGGATGACTACTACCCTTGTCCTCATGCTGTACCCTTGAAGACATCTGAACTCCTCTCCTCTCTCCAGCCTTGGGAGTTGTTGCCAAAATGTTTCCCAAAACTTGGTTGTTCCACCATCTATAATCTCCTGGAATGGGTTATCTTGTATAAAATGCTTTTGTTCCAATTATATATTGCATATTAATGACCTTAATGGGAAATATTACTATTGCACTTTATTAGCTTGAGTGATCACAAGGTTGCATTTCCTATTGCATATTAGTTTCCACAACCCTTGACCTCCCTGGAGCCATCTCC
>APFE030938690.1:0-14909 GCA_000404065.3 Pinus taeda
TCTTATTAAAGGAAGATAGAAACAAATTGCTGCAGGTGGTTTTCACCCACATTGGGTTTCCACCTTATATCATGGTGTTCATGTGTGCTTCTTGTGTGTGATGATCTGTTATGTTTATTGCTTCTGTTTACTGTTCATATGGTCAATAAATTTCTGATGCATTATCTAGAGATCAACATGTAATGGATTATCTGACTTATAAATAATTTGGATATATGCTAGTTTCTTTATACACATTCGCGTATACACGCGAATATCCTTAACTGAAGTGGCGTATATGAATATGAGTAAGAAAATGAAAAAGTTTTACTGATCTGATAAAACTGATTCACCCCCCCCTCTCAGTATTATTTCCAACAATTGGTATCAGAGCAGGTCCTTTGGTAGAAGCTTGATCGCTTGAAGGAGATCTGTGGAACAATGGGAAAGAAGCTTAAGAAGAAAGAACTGAAGAAGAAGAAGACATCTCAGAAGAACTATGACAGTGGGAGAATTGATTGGGGATTAGGCATAAGAAGCTCTTCAGATTCAGAATCAAATGAAGATGAACTATCAGGTATGAATTTGCTATCCTCTGATATTCCAACTATCTTTACATATGGAAGAAATGAAAGTGATAGCAAAACAACTGAACTTGCTCTTATGGGTGAAGAAGAAAGATATCAAATAGAGGCAGAATTTAAAAGGCTTTCAGACATAATCAAAGATCAACAAGATCTTTTAAACAAAAGGGAATGTGAAACAACTGAACTTGCTCTTATGGGTGAACAAGAGAGATATCAAATAGAGGCAGAATTTAAAAGGCTTTCAGACACAATCAAAGATCAACAAGATCTATTGAACAAAAGGGAATGCGACTTCAAAGAAGAAACTACCAAACTGAAAGCCAACTTGAATTTATTCACGGAAAAATATCTAAAGTTTCTACATGACAAACTAGAGGAAGAAAGCAAGATAAGGAATTCCTACAACGACAAACTTCAAAAGATGCATGATGAAGTAACATCTCTAAGAAAAGAAGTCAATGAAAAAAACACAACAATCAAGAATCTCAGAGATAGATCCAGTGACTATGAAAGTATTAAAGCTACAACCCTCTCACTAAAAGAAGAACTTGAAGAAGCCAAAAGGAAGAATAAAGATCTACTCCAAACTATTGAAAAACAGGAATCACAGCTGGAATGTGCCTCCAGAGTTCATTAAACACTGCAAAATGTAAATGAAGAACAAGAAAAGGAGATACTCAATCTAAGGCAACAAGTGGAAGAAGGAAGAAAGTCAGAAGAAATTTTGAAGAAGCAATATCTTGAAAAGGAAGAGCAACATCAAGTTGAGGTAAAGATCTTGACAGGTAAATTAGAAGAAAAAGATAAACTATTACGATTTCAAGATAGTACTAAAGTCTTGGATGATATCCTTAGTAGTCAAAGGTCTCCTTCTATCAAGACTGGACTTGGTTTTCGTGAATCCGCTGAAGATAAATCTAGTTCACAAGGTGAAGCAAGGAACTCTCAAGAAAAATCTAAAATGATCAACAAGGAAATGAGAAGTCAACCCCATCAGCAATCAAGGAAATAAATTCTTCAAAGAAAATCTTTTACTCCTCCTATGAATAATGTTGAATGTTATGTATGTCGTAAACTTGGACATGTTGCAGCTAGATGCAGAAGAAGAAGGGTTCAAGACCATCATGCAGAAAGATCATCACATTGAAGGCACTTTAATGGATATTGTTTTGCTTGCAATATGTATGGTCACAAGGTTGCTGATTGCTATAAGAGGAATATGAAGCATGTAAGATGTTATGCATGTAACAAGCTTGGACATATAGCAAGGGATTGCAGGAACAAAGTACAGACATCACACCAAAAGGAGAAATCATCATCACACTTGAAGATATGGAAGAAAAAGGAAGTTCAGTCAGAAAGATGCAGCACCACACAAAGTACTCAGATGTAGCACAACTCAGACATAACTAACTCAGGGGGAGCTGAAAGTGTACAAATTCAGTGTCCTGAATCTCATACACAAGTTGCATAGAGAGAAGTTGTGTATATACGTGGTTTATACACTGCAAATTCGCGTATATGTCAGTCTGAGGAAAAGCAGTGGGGATAGGCTCAAAAAAACGGTCTAATATGTTTCAGTCCATTATTTGCTGTCGGTCAATAGTTACAGTCTATTGAGGATGTGCGGAAATGTCTTGTTACTTGTAAGATGCTTAGAAGTGTTTTGATCCTAACTTGATGATGAGGATGACCTGATGCTTATTTCTTATATATGCATGATCAGATCTAACAGTAAACAGATGGCACAGGTTGAGGGCGAGAATATTCCATTAAAGCATTGTTGGCATTATGGTTAATAGTCCTTGATGATGATACTTATATGGCTAAATGATATATCTTGCTATGATGTGGTTATGAGTTGTCCATGATAAAATCTCATATGACTCTTGGGGTTACATAGTTGATGTTCAGATCATATTTGTGGTGCATATATGATGCTTACATGGTGATCTTCATAAGAATAAGGAGAAGTACAAAGCTTGAATACAAAATATCATTACTTGATGATGAGTCTCTATAATACAATTATGATGCAGGATTCCTATAGGTCTTGGTGCTCATGTGGATGAGGATAATTGATGTTGATGTTATAAAGAAGCCTTGACAAGATCTCGTGCTCTAGATACATAATGCTAGATACATGGAGTTGCATTATTGGAGATATGATGATAGGTTGATTCTCACATATGTTGGTTGATGATTATCAGATGAGGGATATTCCCGTGTAATGTTACATGGATGATCATGCAAATCTTGATGATGATGACTATGGTGTTTGACTGATGATGATGTATTTATGCAGACATACCTTGGTACAGGACAGTTGCAGGTTGTTGATATATAAAAGAGGTTGTACACGAGTTTTATGAGGAATATCGTATATACGCAAGTTTCTGTGGATACAGTCGCGTATATGTTGGTTTGCATAAAATTAGTGGACCAGACTCTGGGTGAGAAGAGTCTGATATGGGTTTGACAGAGACCATCTGGCACAGGTTCAGGGGGAGCAGATTAATCTTCTAATAATGCATTTTTGGCATTATCTTAGAAGCTTTTGGTTCTGGTTCATAGTTTTTATTGATTTCAGGTAGATCAAGTACAAAAGGAGAAAAGAAGGAAATCTTGGTTGCTGATCTGAATGGTGATTGACAGTTGTTGCTGCTATCAGTTGTTGGCAACTTTCATAAGTCTTGTTTTAAATGTGTCATCTCTATCTCATGTATCTTCTTCTTATATAGTATCAGGGTCATGTAACGGCCTATGTTTGTTTCCCCACTATGCCTGGGATGGATGATGTAATGTTCTTGTTCTATCATGTGTAAACTTTTGATGTATCCCCACTTGGTTGGGTAGATGAGTCAAGTCCCACTTGGTTGGGTGATAGGTGTATGTATTGAGTCTTTTGGTGATAGGAAGGTCTTTTATGATGTATAAGTCCTGGTTCTTCTTGAAGAACATGCTTTGCAGATCTTGCCTACAGTCAAGGGGAGCATGAACAACACTATTCAGCAAGAGCAGAGCTTTCAACATGTAGCATGGACAGATTGGTACACCTTGGCACATACAAAGGGGGAGCTCATTCAAAGACTTCAGCAGGTACTCAGGGGGAGTATGAACAGCAGTATGCTTAGCTTGGAAAGAGAATATCTTTGGTTCGCCCTTTGCCCTTGATGTCAAAGGGGGAGAGTGATTTGGTGTTGTTGCCATCAAGTCCAAAGGGGGAGATTGTTGGCATTATGATGCATGTGTTGTACTTGATGGCGACCCACTCATAGAAGAACATCTCACTTAGTTATAACTAGATGAATCTTCAGAAGAGATATCAGATGCGTCTGAATGCATGGGATGAAGGACAGCTCAAAGGAATCAGATGTTAAGTTCAAAGTGTGACAAGTTAGCTTTGCCATCAAGTCCAAAGGGGGAGATTGTTGGCATTATTATCCAAGTGTTGTCCTTGATGGCAAGATGACAGATTATAGTGCAGCAGATCAATAGAAAAGAATCGATGATCAGATTACAAAGAAGGAAGAAAGCTGAGTATACACGCAGGTTCACTATATACCAAGTCGCGTACAAAGGCAGGTTATACACAGGTTCACTATGTACCAAGTCATGTATATACACAGGTTCGCTATATACCAAGTAGGGTATACACGCAGGTTATACTCGCAAGTTCTCTATATACAAAAATGCGTATACACGTGGGTTAGATTGATCAAAAGTCGCGTATGCGTATGCACGCACATTCATGCAAGGAAAAGCGCGTATATGTTGGAAAACATACCTTTGGTTCGTGGCGGTTAGTCCTTGGAATTTGAACCTATGGTTTTTGGACCATGGCATCTCGACAAACGTGTTGATCCCTAGTATTGAGTTGATGGTATTGGTTTGTTATGGTTTTGGACCATGGTATTGAGTAAGGCCTAAGACTATAAAAGGAGAAGAAGATCATTAGGCAAAGGCAATTGTGAAAGTCTTGAATATCTGATGAAGGATGAGATCCAGCATGCAGGTTATGGGTTGCTTGATCTAAGCTAAGGAGGGATCTCACAAGTTGATGGAGAACAAGATCTAAGGATAGATCGGGATCAAATGATTTGAAATGAACCATCTCCATATGGTTGATTATGCTTGTTCTAGATCTGTACACTGACGCATGTAATGTTCTGAACTGGGTATATCTTAAGTTTGACATAGCTGCAAGTCTTGTCTTAATATTTATAGATCTGTACGCGGGTTGACTTAGGTAAAAGCGTGTATGTACGCGGGTTTGGTTCGTCCAAGTAGCGTATGCCATTTGAGCTGTGATTTTTTATTATACAGTTGGTTTTGAATATTGTTGTAGAATTCAGTGTTCTGCTCTGTGTTCTGGTGACTATTTTTGTTGACAGGGCTTCATTATTGGGTATGGATGTTGCTAAGTGTTTGTGAGCTTCAATGATATTGATGGGTCCAGTATGAAAATTTGATGAAACGTGGCCTTCAGATTTAGAGTTGTGCTTCAGCGTATCCAGTCTGAAAATTTGTGAAATGTGGTACCCGGAGGAGAGAAGATTGTAGGTCGGCGCCTACGTACTAGTATCTTAGCTAGTACAAGAACTATGGGGGTTGTAGCTCCCTTCCAGGAGAAGCTGGAGAACGAGAGAGGGTTGTAGCTCTCTGCAGGTTGCAGCCTACGTACTGGTAAAGGACTACACCATTACATTGTAAAAGAAGTTTCTTATTAAAGGAATATAGAAACAAATTGCAGCAGGTGGTTTTCACCCACATTGGGTTTCCACCTTATATCATGGTGTTCATGTGTGCTTCTTGTGTGTGATGATATGTTCTGTTTATTGCTTTTTTTTACTGTTCATATGGTCAATAAAGTTCTGATGCATTATCTAAAGATCAACATGTAATGGATTATCTGACTTATAAATAATCTGGATATACGCTAGTTTCTTTATACACAGTCGTGTATACATGCGAATTTCCTTAACTGGAGTGGTGTATATGAATATGAGTAAGGAAATAAAAAAGTTTTACTGATCTGATAATACTGATTCACCCCCCCCTCTTAGTATTATTTCCAACAGAAAATAGATAACAATTCTTGAAGGCTTCACAAATCTCATGACATTTATTTGCAAGATTTGTTGTCTCAGATTCTACTTTCCTAGTTTTTTGAAATTCTGGAGTAGGCTTGAAATCACTTTCTGTTATGTTTTCCCCTAAATCAAATAAATATACTCCTCTCAAAACAAGTAATTGAGAATCAAGTTTATCATCTGGTATTTTATCAAGAAGTTTACCTTTTTGTTGTAAATGAAGAAGTTCAAATGATTTTTTTTTACTTCTTACATAACGATATCTCAAAATGGTGGCGATGCATTTTAAAAGATCTGTGCAACTATTTAGTCCATATTTAGTGAAGCTCTCATAGTTATCCAACTTGGAAATTGAATTATTATCATATTTTTTGAATCATTACTTGAAGCTTGAATCAAATACGGTCTAAAAGTTGTATACTCCACTTGACATGGAATTAATTTTACCTCATTTTCTTTAATCACCTCCACTTGACATTCAATTTCATTTTCGTGGTAAGCATAGAAATTAATAATTATTCCTAATATCTCTACCTATTTTCCATCTATGGATCCAAATAGATACATATAATGAAACATATTCATGGGAGCTTCTATTTGGACGTACCAATATTGCAAAAACTCATATTTATTAGATGAATTATATTTTTTATTCATTTCAAAAGTAGAAGTAGAAGGTGTTATTGATACTGCCATTAGAGTTGAATAACTTTTGTTTTTCTTAAGTGATGGTTGTAACATTTCATTTTCTTTGGGGCCAACCAATTCTGCAAATAACAACAAAAAAATATTTGCATGAATGAAAATGAAATTATAATTTCAAACATTGTCACATAATGTTCTTTTAAATATTGAAAAGCCGCCCAATCTAACCATTTCTAAGAGAGTATACATAAAATGTAAAACCACCATACCAGTTGAAGGAGGCATCGTTTGTATATCACTTGTTTTTTTTTTTCTCTTCACTACTTTACTTTGAATTCCAGGCACACCAGATTCCACAGTTTCTAGAAAAAATAATTATGAAATACATGAAATACCAAATATTATTAAACAACATTATAATACATGATTTCCATTTAAATGAAAAATAATAAATGAGTACATATGTTATGCAAGTTTACTATAAGACTCCAAAAGTTATGACCTGGGTAAAATTACTAGGAAAAGAAACCACCGAATCCAACCATTTCTAAAAGAGTACATAAGATATAAAACCACCATACTAGTTGAAGGAGGCATCTTTTGTATATCACTTTTTTTTTGTTTTCTCTTCTCTACTTTACTTCGAATTTGACGCACACCAGATTCCATAGTTTCTAAAAAAGATATGGAAGACATGAAATACCAAATATTAATAAACAGCCCTATAATACATGATTTTCATTTACACACACAATAATAAATGATTACATATGTTATCTAAGTTTACTATATCGCACCAAAAGTTATCACCTATCTAAAATTACTCGGAAAAAAATTACCCATGTTAGTATGGGTTTTCCTCATTAAAACCCCACTCATAAGGGTATTTCCATGGGTTTTATTAATCAACAACCATTTATTAACATAATGTCTAATGATTGTAACAAAATATAAACTAATTTTAAAATTTTCATACCATTTAAAGAATTTGGTGTCATGTTTCTTGAACTTCCTTTTTCCTTGGATGCTTCCTTTGAATTCTCACTAGGTTCATAGTCCATGGTTTCAAAAATAGAGTAAAAAACTATTACCACAGTTTCGAATTATTGAAGAAAATATGAATTTATAAATACTATAACTACTCACATCATTATATGTGTAACAAAATGAACAAGAACAATAAAAATTGTATAACTCAAAATAATAGCTAATCATGGTTAGAAAAATGGCACCCCCAAATAATTTATTATCTTCTTTTAATCATGTATATAGGAAGGAAAACATCTACTAGGTTTCCTTCTAGCACGAGCATAAGAGCATTTCCAAAAGACATTACCTTCTGAATAAATAAAAACAACTGTAGAGACTACAACAACATGATATATACACAAACTTTATCTCTTATAGTCATGTATATTCATAGTTTTCTTTAGAAACCATAAATGAAAAACACAATGAAAGAACATTAACTATGGCGATCATCAGATTTTCTTCTAGATCTTCGTCTAGCACAAAGGCAAACACATAGCAACCTTGCAAGGTGAAATAAATATAGAAAGTGATAGAATTACTTCTAACAGGAACACAAGCATTATGCCAACAAGAATCTTGTAAGGCAAAAGAAATATTTTCATCCTAGATTTCTTTATATCACAAACACATGGATATTGTCAATAAAATCATTGTATGGTGAAGGAAATCTAACACATGCTAGAATTATTTTTAGCATGAACACATGAATATTTTGAAGAAAAACATTGCAAACCAAAGGAAATCTAGCACAAGTTATATTTCCTTCTAGCATAAACACAAACACATTGTCATTAAAAATATTGCAAGGCAAAGGAAATGTAACTCATGCTAGACTCTCTTCTATCTCATACAAGAAGACTGCCAACAACAACATTGCATTATAAAGTAAATCTAATGCATGATAAATTTCCTTCTACCACAAACATAAACACATTGTCAATAAAAACATTGTATAATAATATTTCTTGGGACATATCCATGCTTATGACATTTGACCTTTCCTTTTAGAGACAATGAGGTTTTAGTCCATGCCTACATAGACTGTTCTTACAATATAAAAAATGTGAAACCCTCAAATGATTATGAGGCCCTTCATATGGAATATGTGGTCTAACAATGGGATATTGTACAAACATAGGCATGTTTCCAAAAAAAACATTGCATTGTGAAAAAAAACTTTCTATATTACTCTCTATCACAAACACAAACACATTGTCAATAAAAACATCGCAAGGTGAAATAAATATATCACATGTTAAATTTCATTTTAGCATAAAAACAAACACATAAAAACATTTTAGGGTGAAATAAATCTAACATGTGATAGAATTACTTTTAGTAAAAATACAAACATGTTTCCAACGACAATATTGCAAAGAAATTTAAATGTAGCACATGCTAGATTTATTTCTAGTACAAACATAAGCACATTGCCAATAACAACATTTAATCATGCCACATTTCCTTTCGGGAAAAAAAAAAAAACTTGTGTCAACATTGGTAGGTGAAAGAAATATAACATGTGAGAGATTTAATTCTCGCACAAACAGAAATATGTTGTCAACAAGAACACTACAACATGTTAAAAGAAAATATAACACATGATATATTTCCTTATAGCACAAACATAAATAAATAGAATTATTGTATGGCTAAAGAAACCTAATACAGCACAAACACGAATATGTTGTCAACAAGAACATTACAACATGGTAAAAGAAAATCTAGCACATGCTATATTTCCTTATAGCACAAACATAAATAAATAGAATTATTGTATGGCTAAAGAAACTTAATTCATGTTAGATTTACTTCTAGCACAAACAAGGGCATATTACCAATAACATCATTGTAAGGCAAAAGGAATCTAGCACCCACAATATTTTCTTCTAGCACAAGCACAAAACAACATTGCAAGGTGTCAGAAATATAGTATGTGCTAGATTTACCTCTATCAAAAACACAAGCATACTATCAACAACAACACAACAAGAAAAAAAGAAATCTAGTGCATTCTAAATTTTCTTCTAGCATAGACAAAAGCACATTGCAAAAGAAAAAAATGCAAGGCATTTGATTTCCTTCTCATATAAATGCACAAACATATTGCCAACAATGACATTACTAGACAAGAAAAATCTAACACATGTTGGATCTCCTCCTATTAGAAACACAAGCACGTTGCAAATAACAACATTACAAGGTGAAACAATTATAATGCATACTATATTTCCTTCTAATGAAAACATAATCACATAACAACATTGTAGGGTGAGAAAAATCTAGTCCGCATTATATTTACTTCTAACACAAACATATAAATATTTCCAATGACAACATTACATGAAAAAGGAAATCTAGCACAAGCTATATTTCCTTTTATCCCAAACAAAAACATGTTAGCAATAACAACATTGCAATGTAAAAGAAAACCTAACATGTGTTAGATTTCCTTTTAGCGCAAACTCAAGCACATAGAAACATTGCAGAGTGAGAAATATAGCAAGTGCTAGATTTATGTCTACCACAAATACAAGCACGTTGCCAACAACAACATTGTAGAGTATAATAAATATAGCTTGTGTTAAATTTTCTTCCAACATAAACACAAGGATATTCAAATTTGAAATAAATATAACACATGCTATATTTCCTTCTAACACAAACACAAGAACATAACAACACTGTAGGAATAAATAAGTCTAATGTGTGACAGATTAATTTCTATGACAAACAAAAGCATATTGCAAGCTAAAGGAAACATAACACATGCTAGATCCCTTCTAGCACAAGCAACCATATTTCCAACAACAACATTACACTGTGAAATAAATCTAGTGCATGCAAGATTTCCTTCTAGCCCAAAGATAAGCACATTTCCAATAACAACAGTGCAATGTGATAGAAATCTAATGTTTGTTAGACTTCCTTCTAGTATAAACACAAGTAGACAAAAATATTGTATGGTGAAATAATTCTAGCGCATGCTAGATTTACTTCTAGCACAAACACAACCATGTTGACAACAACAACATTGTTAGATCTTAGGCTTTTGTGATCCATATTGTAAATGTCAGTGTCTTTTGGATTAATCAAATCCTAATGATGTGATTAATCTTAAAGACACTCTCATTAACAACAACATTACAGGGCAAGGAATTCTAGTGCATGCAATATTTCCTTCTAACACAAACACAAGCACATTACACGATGAAATAAATCTAACTCGTGCTACATTTCCTTCTAGCACAAACACAAGAATATAACAACATTGTAGGGTTAAAGAAATATAACACAAACTAAATTTACTTCTAGCATAAACTGAAACATATTTCTAATAACAACATTGCAATAAAATAAATATGGCACGTGCCAAATTTCCTTCTAAAACAATCACATGCAAATTTTCAATAACAGCATTGGAAGGTCAAAGAATTATAGCATATTTCCTACTAGCAAAAACAACCAAATTTCCAACCACCAGATTGTGTTGTAAAAGAAATCTAATGCAAGCTAAATTTCCTTCTAGCTGAAACAAAAGCACATAAAAAGAACGTAAGCTGAAAAAAATCTAGCATGCTTTATATTTAATTTTAGCAAAAAACACAAGCCTATTGTCAACAACAACGTTATCAAGAAAACGAAATCTGACACATGCTAGATTTCATCCTATCATAAATACAAGTGCATTTCTAATAACAACATTGCAGGACGAAATAAATCTAACGAGTGCTAGATTTCCTTTAGCACAAATAAGATCATAAAAACATTATAGCTTAAAACAAATCTAGCGCTTGTTAGAATTACTTCTAACACAAACAAAAGCATGTTTCCAACAACACTGCAGGGAAAAATAATTCTAGAATGTGTTATATTTTCTAGCACAAATGCAAGCACATAACAAAATTATAGTATTAAATAAATTCAACACATGTTAGATTTACTTTTAGCACAACAACAATTATATTGGCAACAACAACATTGCAAGGTAAAATAAATTTTGCACACGATATATTTTCTTCTATCGCAAATAGAAACACCTTATCAATAACAAAATTGCAAGGTACAATAAATCTAACATGTGTTAGATTTCCTTCTGGCACAAATACAAGAGCATAAAAACATTGCATGCTAAAAGAATTCTAGCACATGTTATATTTACTTCTAGAACAAAAGCACACATATTCTGAACAACAATATTATTGGCCAAAGGAAGTCTACCACATGCTTGATTTTCCTTTATCAAAAATAGAAAAGAAATTGCCAATAAAAACATTGCAATGTGAAAGAAATCTAAAATATGTTAGATTTACTTTTAGAAAAAACACAAACAAATTTCCAACAACAATATTGCATATCAAGAAAAATCTAGTGCTCATTACATTTTATTCTATCACAAACACAAACACATTGCCAACAATAACATTACAAGGTGAAGGAAATGTAATGCAGGTAATTTATTTTTCGCATGAACAACCAAATTGCCAATAACAACATCACATTTTGGAAGAAATAGAGCACAAGATAGGTTTCCTTTTAGCACAAACATAAGCATTATAAATAAGAATATCACAATGTGAAAAAATCTAACAAGTACTATTTTATTCTAGCACAAACATAGTCACATAACAACATCACATCACAACACCAATCAAGCACACAGTAGATTTATTTTTTGCACAAACAAAAAAATGTTGATGATCACAACATTGCAAGGTGAAAGAAATCCATCCCATTCTAGATTTTCCTATATAAAAAACACAAGAACATAACAACACGGTAGGGTGAAAGAAATCTAGCTCGTGTAAGATTTAATTTTAACATGAACACAAGTATAAATCCAACAACATTGGAGCGACATTTTATAGTTGATCTCATATTTTACACCTCAATACTCTATCGTTGGGAATAATACAAATACTTGTCAAATAGAAGTGTCCTAATATTTATTATACAAGGGTAATCATAGAATTCAAAGGTGGCAATTCAACACCTTGGGTATGTTTCCCTGAAGCTCTCTAGAATGAAAGATAAATGTAGGTGGTAGAAATTTGAAGGTTCGGTATTTAGGTTTGGAAGGGTTTGTGCTCTGAACTTCATCATCTTCTGATCTAATCGATGGACATGATGTCCCCTGAAACTGATGTGTATTTTCTAGTTCAACCAAAGCCGAATTTGGTTAGGAAGCAAACTGAAAATGGAATAGGTAAAATCTGGTTAAATTAGAAGAGGACAGGTGGTCCCCATGTGTGTCTAAAGCAGGCGTGAATATAAAACGGGTGGAGTTGAAGCTCAAAGGAAAAGGAAAATCAAGGTCATTTGCTATTGATGTTGACATAGGCCGAGGAATTGTAGGGTCGCCAACTTTTTTGTTATCGTAATTATTAATTTTTTAATGGGAATTAAATTTCTGGATTAATGAATTATTTGCTATTTTGTTTTGGTAATATTTTGGGTCTTCTTGAATCTGAATTCGAGCTCTTTTGCTTGCATGAATGTCTAGGGAGTATTGCGAATTTCTCTAAAATGTTTGATGATAGTGCAAATTTGTTACAGTCACTACATTTTGATGTTTTGTCTGAGCAAGAATGGTCTCAAGTCAAGTAATAAGCTCAATATCTGAATTGAAATTTACGCACACAGAAGAGATGAAGTTAGGATCATCTCATATGGTGTATCCTCTTTCACCTATATAAGATTGTTCATCTCCTCCAAATGTAGGTTTTATCCATGTATGAAATTACCTGCATACAAATTCTTAAACAAAGAAGATAAACAATGTGAGAGCATAACACATAAAACACATATACACAGGGATTTTCCCCTCGATCCCAAAACCGGGACTACCAGCTTGATTTTTCATTATGTTACTTTCAATGTTACAATACATATTTATACATGCTGAAGCGTCCAATACCATTGACCGTCAACCATCGCGTCCAAGACCATGGACAAAAAACTATCGTGTCCAAAACCATGTGTGAGAACCATGCACAAAACTATAGGTAGGTTCGCCCAACCTAATATAGGGTCCAAAAAAAAAAATTCCCTGCAGTGCTGCCCCAGACCCTATAGAGGAGGGCTACCCACCCCACTCAAACCCCCTTGTGACCCCCCCAATGTGCAATCTACGCAACAAAGGGGGGGCTTCACCCCCCTCTAACCCCTCGGTTCGCTACGTAGGCTAGTTGTGGAAATAATATAACACATCCAAACATTCTCCTACTTGTTGTTTTCTTTCCACAAGAGAGATTAGTCATTTATCCAGCCCTGCAATTCCCATTGTTTCACTACACCAAGAGAACTTATCAGAGCTCACATACTTTGTCTTCTATCATATCCCTCACAAAGTGATACTGAACATCGATGTTATTTGTCTTTGAGTGATAAGTAGGGTCCTTTGCCAAGAAAATTCCACTTTGGTTGTCACAATCTATCATTATAGCTCCCTATACTAACCCCATACTTGAACACAATCTCTGCAACCAAACTGATTCCTGGCCTGCATGAGTGGCTACCATGTATTCTACCTCTGCAGTTGATAGTGCCACTACATATTGTTTATTACTCATCCAATTGACTGCACTTCCAAATAGGTTAAACACATACCCACTTGTAGATTTGATCTGATCCAGATCTCCATCCCAGTCTGCATCAATAAAGCCACGGATATCCAAAACTATGTCCAATCCTGATCTTCCTTGGTACCACAAACAATAATTTCTAGTGCCACGCAAATACCTAAAAATTCGCTTCACTGATGTCCAGTGCTCCTTCCCTAGTTTTGACATAAACCTGCTCAATACTCCCACTACGTGTGCAATGTCTTGTCTAGTAAAGACCATCGCATACATCAGGCTATCGACTGTACTTGTAAATGGAACATGGGACATATCCTCTTCTTCTTCTTGTGTCTTGGGACATTGTTCAATAGATAACTTTACACCTACAGGAATAGGAACCTTCACCGGTTTACTATCCTGCATATTAAACCTTGCAGTATTCTCTTGACTTACTTCCTCTGGTTTAACCAGATCTTCCTATTTGCTCGATCTCTTTTAATTTCCATGCCCAAAATATAGCTTGCATCACCAATATCTTTCATGTTGGATTTGGAGGACAATTGGGTCTTCAAATCCTAGATAATTTATTTGTCATTTCCAACCAGCAACATATCATCCACATACAAGACCATATAAATAACATGGTCACCAACTAATTTAAAATACACATAGTGATCTACCTTTCTTTTGGTGAAGCCAAGTCCCCATATAATGTATCAAATTTCTGATACCACATCCTTGGTGACTATTTTAAGCCATATAGAGACTTCTTTAACTTGCATACCAATTATTTCTTACCCTTCACCACAAAGCCTTCAGGTTGCTTCATGTAGATCTTCTCTTCTAGATCCCCGTGAAGAAATATTGTCTTCACATCAATCTGTTCTACCTCAAAATCAAAAGCAACAACAACAGATAAAATTAATCTAATAGAAGCTACCTTGGAAATAGGAGAAAAAATATCACCAAAATCAATTCCCGGCACCTAGGAATAACCTTTTGCTACCAAC
>APFE030938698.1:0-19231 GCA_000404065.3 Pinus taeda
ATTTGTATTTTCCCAGGCGATGAAATCAGAGACCTTTTTAAAGATCTCATCATATTCAAGTCTCATTTCCATGACTTCACTTGTCAGTTTATTTCTTGTTTTGCAATAAGATTTCCACAGTGAAATATTATTCTATAATAATTCTTTCTGGTGCATCAGCTGGGAGTTAAGACCGAGTGTTTCGGTGACAAAAAGATCAATTTTTGGATCATCTTTGTGTAGATCAGTTATTTATTTCATTTGTTATTCCATCTTGGCTAAGATGGTTTGATGTTCTATTTGCATATGTTTGAAAAACTGTTGTAGCTTAGCCAACTGTATCTTTGCCTGTTGGTCAGATTTTTCTTGCTGCAATTGTTGCTCAAGCGACGTTATTTTATCTTCCTTTTCTCTAAGAAACATTTGTACTTATATTGCTTTGTCCGTAGTTGTTGTTGTGTAAGTACATACGAACTGTGAGAGTCTAGTAAGGTTGGTGGATGGATCAAAGGGTGAGTCTTTGCATAGAACATACATTGGTTCATTTTCAGGGGTAGTAGAAATTGTAGGGTCCAATTTCCTATGCTGCAGGCTATAAAACACATCTAGAAGGGGAATTTCTTCAATTCTCAAAATTATTTTGAAAGTGGGGGTAACAGGGATGTGCTCTACCTCTTGTGTATTTGCAGTCTCCTCCACTGCAATTTCCAGAGTTGTTTTATGTTGTGGAGTTTGCAACTCTAGCGCCTATTCCTTTGTGTTGATATTTTTATTAAAATTGTCCCAATCTTCCTCTAAATAAATTACTAGGGGTTTTATTGGTTGTGCGTAGGTAGTGGGGATTTCATCCTGCTTGCTAGTTGATGTTTCTTCAACTATCTTCTGTGTAGATTGGGCTTTATCCTTTATTGACTCCATGCTGCTTTTCCCATTTTGTGATGACTGTTGTGATTCCCTAGTAGATTTCTCTTGAGATTCTACTCTAGAATTGGTCATAGAATTTTCTTTGGAGTCACCTTCTATAGTCACACTGGGAGTGGTCTCCCTTATTGGTTCAATCAATAATTGGTCCAACGGGACCTTTGCTAACCTCCTATCTTTGTAACTCTAAAAATTTTCCATATCTTCATGGTCAAAAGTAGTTGTACCATATGCTTCACCTATGTGAAGGTGTTTTTCTACAAAAAGATGTCATCAAAGGCATCCTCCTCATTGCTGAATACTTTTATTTTCACCAGAGTGGTGAAATTTTTGATAGTGTCGAACAGGTCATATTACCTTCCAGGGACTTTAGGTAATCACAGAGATAGCATGTTCTATGCTTCTTTGAATGCATGCCCTAGGTTTTGTAATTAAAATTATCCACACTATACAGGGAATGTAGACTAGATGGCCTTTGTTTGTTCCTTTAATGTCTTGCTCATTCCTCCCTCAGTAGTTGTTTCATAGTCTATCTCTCTAGCCATCAATTTATTTGGAACATAGTATGGGAGGACATGGGGGGCGGCAGTGCTAACAAAACCTTTATATATGTAAATGTTTCCTCCTCAAGCCATCTGGCCACCAGGAGGATGTCTACTTCAGCTTTTTGGGAAAAGCTGGGAGCATCTCGATTATAAAGATGCTTGTGAATAGGGAGCAGAACTCCATGACAAATATTGAAAAAATGTGGTTGAAAATTGGATTCCCACATGTCCTTTTGGTATATGTGAATGGGAAGTGCATTTCAAACAATCCATTTCCATCCCATCTTAGGGAATTTTTAACTAAAACAAATTGCATCAATGACATAGGCGCTCATAAAAAATGGAGGGTAAACCCTCGAAGCAACACTTCTTTTCCTTCTATACTCTATAATTTCTTTTGCTAAATTGTCAAACAAAATTTGTGCCCAATTCATCACATTTGCGTTAACAGCTACATCTATTAACGACAACCACTCTTGGGAGAACTTGGTACTATCAAGTCTGCCAAATAGTCTACATAACATGGCTGCTGAAAAACTATGAGGGGGGAAACATATGAAGTAGTGTACATACCGTTTTTGTCTTTCTTGATTTTTTCCTCATTATTCAACTAGGTCCAGGTGTAGTCTGCTGGGTCATCGTTCTCTTTGGTACAATTCCCCATGAACTATGTGTTGTAGATGACTTATGGCTCTGGAAGGTGGTACATAATCCATAGGTTGTCTGGGATAAAAGATCTGTTAACCTCTTGGCTTCTTGCCTTGAATTCTCTATGTAAGATGTCAACTTCATCAGTAACCCATTTAACCATGTCAGTATAAGGGATTATCTTCAGTTGCATGACTATGTGATGCAAAAATGAGCATGTCGTCTCTAACATGGAAGCGTCTAAGGAATCACGTCCATCAACTGTAATTTTTGTTTCCATAATCCTCGATTGCTCTTCCTCCAGTATATTATACATAGCCTCCCATGTAGAGGTTCCTCCCTCTCTGTTGAATGTAGTATCCGTAAATGGTGGAGTCATTTCTGACTTCTCAGAGGTGATTTCCTTGCCTTTCTTCACCATTGTTCTCAATGCTTTGCTCTGTGGATTTTTTTTGAAAGTAAAGAACAACAACTATCTGATACACAAAGATGAACGTAAAATGAAATAATGCAGATAGCTTGTAAAGGTGATAAAAGGAGTTTTATTTGAACGCAGATAAGAAGATGTCATATCATGCTAAATAGCTTTTCACACATAAATGCAGTTATCTCTTATTAAATGCCCACTAATGATTCGTTATCCCTTAGCTTTAATGCTCATAAGTGTTTGCATCCTAAAGCGAGAAGAAAGCTTCTAGGGTGATGAGCCTTTGAACTGCGATGATAGTGATTGTGCGATTCGCAGATCGCAATATCACAATATGTTTTTTTCCTTTCTTACCTCCCGCTGTGCTTCTACGAGATGCAAGATGTGAGCCGCTCATTAGTTGTTTCAAAATGTAGCTGATTTCCAGGTTTATCTTATGTAATAGTCTCTTTTTACTAATTGGCAAACCTAAAACATTCACTTATGATATTTAAGAAGTGGGTCCAGGTCTTAATCGCATTTCACAATATCGGCTGGTGGTAAGTACATGGGTGTTCATTTGAATACCCGAAATGCGATGCGATAAAGAGTACAACACCATCACAGTTTCACATCTCGCATGTTTCGCAATGACCTTTATAAAGTGAGCCCTTTATGAATGGTGATATGTGATGCGATACTTAAGCCTAAAATGCTTAAGGACTTAGTTTATTTTGGATTCTATGATAGTTTTGAGCATAGTTCTTTAATTAACCATTTTTCCTAATTTTGGAGGTTTAGAAAGGTGTTTTGGTGGTTTTAATCATGCTATATGTGAGAAGGTAAGTATTTAGTAGTTTTCTAAAAAGGGGGGTTTTGATTGTTATCTTTTCTTTATTCCAAAAAATAAAATAAATGCCTAAATGCTAAGTTTTGTTTTCTAGATATATTTTTTGAAGGCTCCCCATTTATTAACAAAATATTAACTACTATCATTAATAAATGGGGGGTTGTTGAATACCACAACAATTGGCGATTCACTTGGAATGACCAGTTATCTCTGAGAGTTTTTTGAAATTTCTAAAACTTCTAAAATAGATAGTTTTGAAAATAAAATAAGTTATATCGAATACAAGGTAAATAACACTGCTCTTTATTAATAAAACAACATCTATCTAAGTACCATTCTTTTGATTATTCTTTTCTCATAAAAAGTCACTTTATCTACATCAGTCTTTGCTCGATTTTTTAAAGATAAAAGCAAGAAGTCTCTCCTCATATCATTTTTTGGTATACTCAGTTGTCGTAGGTAGAGCCTCTACTACCAGTAGGCGTTCATAGCCTTGACATGGTTACCTTTTAACCAACAATTATCCAGTGTCCCACTTAAATCAGAATGCAATTTTAAAGATAAGCTTGTAAGTGTACTTATTGCTTTCTTTATTTTCTGAAGTAATTCATTGTCGCTTCAGCTCTTCATTTTTTATTTCTTAAAGAATGGTGCCTTGGTTTGGTGACCATTATTAACAATGCCATTCACTTGATTTGTAACTTAACTGAACAAGCTGGCTCGTGATGAGACCCCTTGTCTTTTGATTACTATAATCTTAAGCCATTACCCTGTTTTGATATGCAGTATTGGTAATGTCAATTAGTTATAATATTATGATCATGGTAAGCCGACTCTTGATGAGACCTCTTATCCTTTAAGTTTAAGTATATTTAAAATTACACTCTAAAATGAAAGCTGATTAAGTGAGGAGAATCATTGGCTCTCTAAGAGTTTCTGGACGAAAATTGTAGAGTTTTAAAGATGCCTTTCTGGAGAGGGATTTGGCTTTGTTATAGATACTTTTCTGGACTGATGTAAAGAAGAAGTTCCTTTCTTAAAGCTAAGTTTCATAAAAAACAGATAATTGAGGCAGAAAACAGGTAGTTAAGAGCAATAGGACTTAACCATGTATTTCATATGTGAATATTACTTTCATAACAATCTTTATTTATACAAGCGAAAAGTCAAAATTAAAAAGAGACTATCCTTTGTAAAACCAAAAGTAAATTCTTTTGAATTGGTGTTATTATTTCTAAAGGAAAATTTTAACTAAAGGCAATAATATATAGTGAACAGAAGAGATCATCTTCTGTGGAAATTATTTCTTTAGAACCTATCCATTAATAGGTAGAGATTCTCTCTTACCTGATAACTCTTCTAGCAGAAAAGTCGATGGGCCTAATTGTTCCACAATCTAAAATGGGCCAAGCCACATTTGTTGCAAGGAAAATTTTAAGAACCACCATAAATTTATATGTATAATAAATGGGCTAATTCACATGATACATAGGAAAAATGGGAGGCGATTTTATCAATAATATAATATCTATATATAATTTTCTTGGCGAATCTCTCACCAGATTATATTATCTTGTACAGTGATGGAGAATCTTGGCAAATATTTTACTGAATAATAAAACATTGTGAAGTCTTGGTGAATGTTTTGTTAATGTATGAAACCATATATGATAATAAGAAAACATATTCATTAAATTGTAATATACTAACATACATGTTTGGAAAAAAAAAACATAATTTTCTCTTCCTACAAACAATATTCCAAGTTTCAGTGGCCCTGTTTGTGAAGGTTCTTACAATACACTCCTTCATATCCTTCTATTAGTTTTGATAATATTCCACAACAAAGTTCTTGTAGGTGTTGATATTGACAACGAGTTCTGTCAAGGTAGGAGAGATTAATATTTTCTCTACAACTTTTGTCAAGCTACCACTTTTTTCAAGTTATCAAATTTCTTTCTTATTCCATAGACTCCAACTGAGAGATAAAAAAAACACATCAAGTTTGTTTACCCCAACACACCAACAAGTAGCAAGCCCCAACTCTATTATATAAGAAAGTATTAGGTATCCCAAATGCTTGAACGGGATCTAATTGATAGAAGTGACCATTGTGAGAATTGTTCCAATCAATATATGACTACATAAATGTAGATTTATTATTACTTTAATTGGAAATCTTCAATTAAATAATAAAATCTAATTACGTCTCTCCCAATCTAAATTTCTTATTAGCATAATTCACTACCCTCATAGGTCTCACATTTTTTAATAGCATTGTAACATGTAGATTAATTTCCTTTTTGGTGAACAATCTCCACCTTTTAGGAAAATATGGTGCAAAAGATGAAAGATTGTACAAACCAGCTTATTTTTCAAAAAAAAACATTTCCATGAAAATATGATATTGAGAATGTTTGAAAAGTGGTGAGAAATCTTCTGCGAGGGTGATGCGAAAAGAGTGATAAGGTTTCATTGTTTTGAATTTTTTTTTGTTAAATCAGAAAAAGTTAAAAACCAATATTAATGGAGATATTGGTATTTTTCACTAAATTTTGTGAAGTGACTAAATGTAGCTTTAACCATTCACCTTAAGATGTTTTTACAATATAATTTCATAAGTCTATTTAATACCTTCATTATCATAAAAACCAACCTATATCCATCTTAACTCCACATCTACCACTCTTAGGGGGATGAAATCTATTTATCCCTCTGAGCACTTGGTAGACTCAGAATTAAGATGGATCTAATATGATAGAATTTCCCCTTTAAATAGTATATGCTCACATGAATACCATGATATTACCATGGGTCAATACCATGGGTTATCATAAACCTAGAGATTAAAAATTACTATTATTAATTTATAAAAATTAATAAAATTATTTAATATTTTTATTTTATTTTTTATTTTAACCAAGTTAAAATGTTTAAACATACATTAAATTACAACATCCATTTTTACTCTTGATCCACCAAGCCTTGAGAGGGATCAAATATTTTCACTCTATGCTAGTTTGCATATCATGATATTTGATCCCTCTTGGGGCTTAGTAGATCCAGAGTAAAGATTGCTCTATGTTGGTTTAATTCCCCCATTTCAATAGGCTACATTCCACTTGAATACCATGGGTCAATACCATGTGCCATTTTTTTTATTAATACTAATATTAGGGTTAATAATGTTTTTTTCATGGTATTAATAATAATCTAGCCGATGGTATTTTGCCCATAGATTTCACCAAAATATAACGCATTTTTTGACTGTTTGTAAATATAAGGTGACTTATGGAGTAAATATAAAAAAATGTTTTATTTTTTTACCATACCTCTCATTTATTTATATTTTTATTAATTTACCATACCTCTTTTACGAATATGGTATTTGGCCCATAGGATTCACTTAAATAAAACCTTTTTTTGAGCCTTCATAAATAGAAAGAGGTTTATGGACTAAATACAAAAAGAGGTTTTATTTATTTACCATACATCTAGTTTATTTTTATTTTTATTTATTTACCATACCTTTTGAGTAATTATAAAAAAAGGTTTTATTTATTTACCATACCTCCACTTTATTTATATTTTTATTTGTTTACACCCATGCATGTATATAAGGTGACTTATGGAGTAAATATAAAAAATGTTTTATTTATTTACCATACCTCTCAGTTATTTATATTTTTATTAATTTACCATAGCTCTTTTATAAATATGGTATTTGGCCCATAGGATTCACCTAAATAAAACCTATTCTTGAAAATTATGGCGAATGGAAGGTTGTAACTCCTAATTTCAAGGGCTAAATTTACCTTTTTTACCCTCTCCCTTAAAATAAGGTGGGCTATTTGAGGCGATTTGTAAAAATGTACTATGATACAAAATATTCTCCCACTAAAAATTTAAAACCCCTTAATTTCGCCTAAGGGCGAACATTTGCCCCTAAAATTTCCCATGATTTGTTGGAACATGGTATGCTTACCTTTCTCTTCATGGACATTATCTAATCTTATCACTAGATCTCCAAGTTGAAAAGACTTTGAAGTTACAAAATTTGAATCAAAGGATGCTTTGACTAACTGTCGATGATGTGCATGCATGGTCCTAGCTTTTTCCCTTTCCTCTTCAAGCTTAAGAATTTTTAATTGTCTAACCTGCATAGATGAGGAATGAGTTTCTCCAATGAATTTAACTAAGGCTAAGGAGGGAATAGATACATTTATTGGAAAGACTGCTTCTTTCCCATAGAACAAATTAAAAGGAGAAGAGCCAATAGAGGCTTTCAAAGTTATTCGATCTACCCACAAAGAAAACACTAAAGAATTATGCAAGTTCTTTTGGCCTTGGTCAACAATTCATTTAATAATCCTGATGAGATTTTTGTTTGTGGATTCAGCTAATCCATTTCCTTGCAGATAGTAATTGGCTGAATACTTAAGCTTAAAACCTCTTTTAAGAGAAAATTCTTTCATAGCATTTCTTGAAAAATAAGATGAATTATCAAACATCAAATCAGATGGTAAGCCAAACCTGGTGATGATAAATTGATCTATAAATTCAATAATATTTTCTGAATTGGCTACCTTGAGTGGAATTGCTTCTACCCATTTGGTGAAATAATTAGCGGCTATAAGGATGTATCTATGCTGCTTAGAAGAATAAGGAACGATCTCACCTATTACGTCCAATCCCCATTGTTTAAATGGTTGGTCAATGTTGACGGGATGTAATGGAAGGGCAGGTTTTCTTTGTCTTCCAGCAGTTGTTTGACAAATCTTGCATCTCCTTACATAACTGTGTGCATCTTTGAACAACGTTGGCCAGTAATATTCGGCATGTAGTATTTTATGTGTTGTAGTATCACGTCTAAAGTGACCACCAGTTGGTCCATCGTGAAATTCCTGCAACACCTTCTATGCCTCAGATTTTTGAAGGCATCTAAGTAAAACAAAATCATAATTTATTCTAAAAATCACATCATCGATAATTTGATATTGCCTAGCTTTTAATCTCAAGGATCTTTTCTTTATGTAATTTAATTGGGTTGGTGCGTATCCATTTTTTAAGTAAAATATGACATCAACATACCTTGATTCCGTGTCATTAAGGCTTACCTCATATATTTGTACATCGTCACCTGAATGTTGCAATTCTGATAGATTCGATACTCCTGCCAACATCCTGCAAAAACCTTGACCTTTTACAATTTTCATTGGCTTAATTTCTATGTCATATTCTTGCAGGGCTGTCACTCAATTAGCTCCCTTTTCCCCTATGTTTCTTTGTATTAAAAGATTTCTCACTACTGAGAATGATACTATTACTTTATTGTGGGTTTTGAGGAGAAAAGTTCTGAAGTGTTTTATAGATTTGAAAATAGAAAAAGCTTGTTTTCAACATCTGAGTAATTTAATTCAGCTCCTTGCAAATTGGAGCTAAAGAAAGAGATTTGGGCTTCAACTTTTTCTTGATTTACTTGTGTCAATGTGGCCGCATATGATTTCTCGGAAGCAAAAGTATATAGAATGAAAAGATTGGAAAAATTTGGCGTTGATAAAGATGGGGCATTTATAATTCCTTGTTTTATCAAGATAAAAGCTTCATGTTCCGAATGTCCCCATTTAAATAGATAATTTTTCTTTATCATTGATTGAAGAGGTAAAACAATTCTTGAGAAGTTAGGGATAAATCTTTTAACAAAATTTATTTGACCCAAGAATGATTGCATTGATTTTTTGTTATGGTATAAAGGTATTTCAGAATTTTCTCTAATTCTGTCAGGGTCAATATGAATTCCTGCTTTGGACACAATGAATCCGAGGAGCTTTCTTTCACTTAATGTGAAAAAAGACTTCTTGGGATTCAGAGAAATTCCATACCTTTGGCAATGTTCAAAGATTTGTTTTAAATCTTTTAGATGATTACTGCATTTTTTGGAGTATACCGTTATATCATCTAAGTAGATGACTACTGATTTGTTTATTAAACCTTTGAAGGCTATATCCATAGCTCTCTAGAAAGTGGCACCAATATTGATCAGTCCAATTGGCATCTTCTAATAGGCGTAAGTGCCCCACTTTGTCCTGAATGTAGTTTTCTGCTGGTCATCTGGATGTACTAAGATTTGATTGTAACTTGAGAATCCATCCAGGAAAGGCATTAGCTCTGAGCCTGCTACTAATTGCAAAATCTGTTCCATAGGGGGTAATGGGAAATTTTCCTTTTGCCAAGATTTATTGAGGTTGCAGAAATCTATGCATATCTGAATATCGCTGTTCTTTTTTCTGACTAGGACAAGATTGGAAACCTAGAGGGAGTGTCTAAGAGAAAAAGTAATTTTGGCTTTCAAAACTTCATTCAACTCAGATTTAATTTGACTTTACAAATTAGGATGGATCTTCCTCAATTTTTTTTATAGGACTTTTGTCAAATATCATGGGAATAGTATGTTGAATAATAGAGTTGTCG
The DNA here is from genome assembly GCA_000404065.3 of Pinus taeda. Taxonomy (NCBI): domain Eukaryota; kingdom Viridiplantae; phylum Streptophyta; class Pinopsida; order Pinales; family Pinaceae; genus Pinus; species Pinus taeda. Next base: position 9,821 of record APFE030938698.1, read on the forward strand.
TATGTCTTGATATCTTCATAGTTCCATGCAAAGACATTCTTGTACCTTTTCAACAAGCCTATAAAAGTTTATTTTTTGTCTGACGTAAGATCAAGACCTCAGTTAATATTTTGAGGTTTTAAATCAGTCCCAAGATTGATCAATTCAAACCTCAAAGTTGAAATCTGAAGTTTTGAATTGGTGGATCGTTTAAATCTGTCTTTAAGGTCATATAAATCTTCCAACTTAACTACAAATTTTGGTATGGCATTAATGACTATTTCTTGTTTAAGTTGGTTATGATGCTGGTCCTTATTAACTATTTGGTCATTGTAAGAGCCTTCTGAGTTCAGGAAGCTTATGATATCTGGATCGTTATTAAAGACTCTCTAGTTGGTGATATTGTCAGGAATAGAAGGCCTAAAAATTAATTCAATGGAAAATCGATCTGGGCTGTAATCTTCGGGTGGGATAAGCTTGGAAGCGACATTAGCTAGAAGATCGGCACTAACACTCTGGAGTCCTGGAATAGTGGAAATATTAAATGCTTTAAAGTGGAGAGTTAGGTCTTGGACTAATGACTGATAATGTTTCAAATGTCCTGACAAACAATGTATAGTATTTCTCGACTATTTTATGAAAATCTCTGAATATCATAATACTTGGAGGTATTTAACGTTAAGGCCAATTTCCTTATACAAACCTTGAACTAGTGCCTCATATTCAGCGATGTTGTTTGTGCAATCGAATTCAAGTCTGCATGCTAACATAACTTTCCCCCTATGGGTTGACTAAGATTCAACTTGCTCTTGCTCCATCATTGGATTTAGATCCATCAAAAAATAATTTCCAAAATAAAGATCTAACTACACATTTATCTACAAAATTTACACATTTAGAAGTGTCTATTTGAGGAAAATTTTCAACTTGAAAGACAACAAAGTTTTCTAAGAAAGGTGAAGTATGAACATTGAAATTCCCTAGAAATGATTCTACAGAATAATTTCTGATTATATTGTTGCTATACGTGACTGGTTCATTTTCTCCTTATAATTCTGTCACTATGAACCTTTGATGTTTCTCACGTTCAACCCTTATTTGATTTGGGTTCCATTATAGGGAAACCACAGGTGAGACCATTCAGTTGAAAAATAACCATGAAGTTTTTCTGACCAGTCTCTACTAAGGATTACGCCACAAGACTCAGGAATGTCATCTACAACTATATCAATGACTCGGAAAACTTTAGGGTTTGATGAAAATTTGATGGTTACTTGGTTTAGTTCCCCAACAACTTTGACTTGAGAACAATATAACTGAACTATTCATGCAATAGATTTTTGAGCCTAAACATTCAACTTTTCACAAACTATTCTCGGTAAGATGTTAGATGAAGCTCCAGAATCAACTAGATAGTTGTGTAAGTTTTCTGTTAAAGACTTCAAAAGTAAGAATAAATGGTGGAGTGTGGTATTTTGATCTTCCTCCAATTAAATCTATATCAATAGGATCAATCTTGTTCAAATAAGTAGTAGGGGGTCTTCCCATTTCTTGGGAAGCTTGTAAGATCACAGCAACATGAAGCAGTGCAGCAGGTACTGTTTTAAGTTCTTTGAGAAGTAACTTCTGTTGATGTTTCAATTTAACAAGCTCATGAAATGTGATTTTTGCCCTAGTCTTCTTCATATCATCAATAATATTATATTCCATTTCATAAAAAACTATCAAAGTTTTAAAAAACTATCAAAGTTTTAGATGAAGGAGAAGAATCCAACCGAGTAGGTGTAGTTTGAGTGGATTTTGGTACAGATTTCTTCCCTTTTGCTTTGTCCCTAGGGGTTTGCATTGAAGCCTTCTATTTAGTATTTGTTTGTGACAATTTAGTAGGATTTTTACTTTGGGTAGCAACAAGTAATGCTTCTTGAGTTTCTTCACCGGGAAGTATAAAATTCCACATCCTTTGTAACTCTGCTACTTCTTCATCATCCTTTTGTTCTTCATTTGTTGAAACGTCATCCTCATCTCCATCTAATTCAACATTTGATATGGCAATTGGGGTTTTTGGATCAGTAGGGGAATTCCTTTTGAATGGTCTAAAAGGTTTTTTAGAGGAAGTCTCTACTACCCATTTTTTAATATCAACCATTTCGTTTGACATGGTCTTGAGGAATTTTTGTAACCCTTCAAGATCAAAAGGACCTTTTGGTGATTTCTTGTTAGAGTCATCTCTAAAGGTTACTTTCTTATTTTTCCATTCTTCTAATTCATTTTTCTTTTCCACATCTAAAATGTGTTTTTCCACAACTATTTCCTCTTTCACATTTTCTGCCAAAGTGGGTTTGGTAGCTCTAACAATGAAGATAGTTGTGTTTGATGGTAGAGCAGAGATGTGCCACTCATTTTGGACCTCATCGCTAGGCTTAGATTTAGTTTGTATCTTATTCAATAATTTATTGAAGTGAGAGTTGAAGTCCTTAATGGGTTCTTTCGATTCAGCTTTCAAATTGGAGAGATCATTGATTAGGGTAGTCGTAGATCTATCATCTCCAAATTTAGTTAAAAATTTTTCTTGAAAAGCATCCCAACTGTTAATAGAACCTGATAGTAACGAAAAGTACCATGATCCTGCTATTCCTTGTAAAGTATATGGGAATAATCTTAAAACTACGTCTTCTTCCTCTACTTCATTCAAGTTAATGGACAACATAAAATTATTTATATGTTCCTCAACTAATAGGCCATTATCAGGATTGAATTTGGGCAACCATTTCTCTGGGTGTGCTGGTAATTGATGTAAAGGTCCAGCCATCCTAACAACTCCTAGATTTGTCCATGGCCTTGGAGGATACTGTGCCATTGCTGGTATGTGGGCAGGGGAAGGTGTAGCAGTAGTATTTGAAGGTGATTGGGTAGAAGAAAATGTAGCTCCTTTACCTCTGTGAATCACAATTTGGAGTGATGAGGTGGATGATTGATCTTGTGAGGATATAGATGGAATGAATAAAGATGATGATATAAATTTGTTGTGAGATTCAGATGGTGTTTTCTTAGCTTTCTTTCGTCTCGGTAGAGGAAATTCGAACAAGGGAATTTTGAACTTTTTTCTCTGTGATCTAGTTAACTATTGAGATGGGGTGAATTGAGAGGTAACACTATCCTGAGATAACTTAGATTCTCCATGATATAGAAAAATCCCCTGTAATTTATGAATCAAATATTGAACTTTAGGGCCTTCAGTAAAATAAGAATGGTCTGGCTTGTTTGGGATTTCAGCATCGTGTTGTATAATATTTTGTGCAACTTCTTGCTTAGGATCAGTCGATTTGGAAGACTTTCAAGAAGTTGGAGGTGAGGGTGAGGGAGTTTTAGTCTTAGAATGGCCTATTAATTTATAATTACTTGTCGTGCACAGTCAGGCCCTCCTTCTAGCACAAAAAAATTGAAGCCTCCAAAATCGTTACTTCAACATGGGGAAAACCAGCTAGTCTGGACCTTGTTTGGCAGCTCCTTTTCCATTTGGTGTGGTAGCTCCGACTGGGGATAATGGGACCAATTTCCCATTCTATTTAATGCTTGCGCTAATGGGGTGACATGTGATGATTTTAAAGTAATGTCTAAGCTAAAAGCGATCTAATCTTAACTAACAATCACATGCATTTTATCCTAATTTAAGCACAATCTAATTATAAATATACCCGGGCTTAAATTGATGTATGCGATCTACAATAATATCTGAAAGCAATTGGTAATAAATATCATTCAATTGTGATGACAAGTGAATCTATTTTAACAATAATCATTTCGTATAAAAAGTTATTCGAAACGATTGTGAAAGATATATCACATAAGGAAATATTCATATATTCAGCATAAAATATGGATCATCATCATACAGAAGTGAAATAATGGTAATCAAGATTCAGACTTTCATACATAAACAATTCGAAAAGAAATAATTGAGTAATACATAAGTAAAAAGGATTACGAGATAAAAGTATCATTTATAATACGTCTTACTCGTGTGTTTCAGCAATATTGATCTATCGTTAGTCCATTCAACACCATCTAAGAGTACAAAAGTGAAATTTTAGTAGAAGATACTAAATCAGATAGAAAATAAATCTTCTTCCATTAATTTCACTAGAACTTCCTCAAAGGGACAAAAGTGCATGTTTTGAAGACTATTTGTGATAAAATTTTGGAGCCCTCTCTAAATTCATGAGAGGGGTTTAAATACTTAAACTATAAAACTAAAAATAGATTATTACAAAAATAGTTGAGGAGGTTTAAATGACCTGCCCCAATTTGTGAAAAAATAAAATCAAAATGAAAATAAACAAGGTGACTAACTATCCTGCATTTGGTCCTTCAGATCGCAATATCCATCATGGGCTTGAGCTGTGTTGGTTGGCCGACTTCAAATTTCAATTGTCCAATGAACATGACATTGGTTAGTGCTGGCACCGTTTTCTCCAAAGAAGTGGTTAGGCATTGTAGGGTCAGCCATTGGCTATGAGGTTTTAACAATTGTTGCCAATATGCCTCCCAATTTAACCTGGTCATTTGCCTTATCACTTCTGCTTTTCCTTCTGCTGCACGTTTCCACTGTTGTTCAAGCTATTTCGCGTTAGGAATGAAACCTAGAATGGTGTCTGCCACAAGATTGCCACTATGTAAATTTTTATTGATGTTTTCTATGGCATTGTTTGTTGCTGTCACTGCGTTTGTTGTTGCCTTTTCTGCTTCTTCAAGCCAAGAATCCCAACTCGCAAATAGGATTCCTTTATGTGATTCTTGTAGCTTGGGTAGGTCAACCTTTCTCCCATCTTGTGTATTTTTCCAGGAAATAAAATTGGAGACCTTTTAAAAGATCTCATCATATTCAAATCTCATTTCCACAACTTGGCTTGTCAATTTATTGCTTGTTTCACAATAAGATTTCCATAGTGAAATATTCTAGAAGAATAATTCTTTCTGGTGCATCAGTTGGGAGTTAAAATCGAGTGCTTCGATAGCAGAGTGATCAATTTTTGGAACATCTTTATGTAGATCAGTTATTTCCTACATCTGTGCTTCTGTCTTGGCTAAGTTGGTTTGATGTTCTATTTGCATCTATTTGAATACCTGTTGTAGCTTAGCCAACTGTATCTCTTCCTGCTGGTCAAATTTTGCTTGTTGTAATTGTTTCTCAAGCGACGTTATTTTATATTCCTTTTCTCTAAGAAACATTTGTACTTCTGTTTCTTTGTCCATGGTCACTGTTGCATAAGCACCTACAAATGGTGAGAGTCTAGTAAGGTTGGCGGATGGATCAACGGGTGAGTCTTTGCATAAAACATCCATTGGTTCATTTTCAGGGGTAGCAGCAGTTATAGAGTCCAGTTTCCTTTTCTTTCTTTGTCTTTTCACCATGGCCTTATGATGTGGGATATAAAACACATCTAGAGGGGGGATTTCTTCAATTCTCAAAATTATTTTGGAAGTGGGGGTAACAGGGATGTGCTCTACCTCTTGTGTATTTGCAGTCTCCTCCACTGTAATTTCTAGAGTTGTTTTCTGTTGTGGAGTTTGCAACTTTGGTTCCTATTTCTCTATGTTGATACTTTTATTAAAATTATCCCACTCTTCCTCTAAATCAATTACCAGGGGTTTTATTGGTTGTGTGAAGGTAATAGAGATTTTAGCCTGCTTGCTAGCTGAAGTTTCTTCAACTATCTTCTGTGTAGATTGGGTTGTATCCTTTACTGACTCCATGCTTCTTCTTTTCCCATTTTTCCATGACTATTGTGATTCCCTAGTAGATTTCTCTTGAGATTCTGCTTTAGAATTGGTCTTAGAATTTTCTTTGGAGTCACCTTCTATAGTCACACTGGGAGTGGGCTCCCTTATTGGTTCAATAAATAATTGGTCCAATGGGACCTTTGCTAAGCTCCTTTCTCTGTAACTGTAAAATTTTTCTAGATCTTCACGGTAAAAAAGTAGTTGTGGCATATGCTTCACCTCTTTGAAGGTGTTTTTCTGCAAAAAGATGTCATCAAAAACATCCTCCTCATTACTGAATACTTTTATTTTCACCAGAGTGGTGAAATTTTCGACAGTTCCGAATGAGTCATTTTGCCTTCGAGGGAATTTAGGTAATCATAGAGATAACATGTTCTTTGCGTCTTTGAATTCATGCCCTAGGTCGTGTAATGAAAAAGCTCCATACTATATAGGGAATGTAGGCCAGAAGGAATTTTTTTATTCCTTTAATGTCTTTCTCATTCCTCCCTCACTAGTTGTTTGATAGGCTATATCTCTAGCCATTATTTTATCTAGAACATAGTATGGGAGGACATAGGGGGAGGTGATGCTGCCAAAAACCTTGATATATGTAAATTTTTCCTCCCCAAACCATCTGGTCGCTGGGAGGATGTCTCCTTTAGCTTCTTGGGAAAGCCTGGGGGCATCTTGATTATAAAGCCACTTCTGAATAGGGAGCATAACTCCATGACAAATCTTGAAACAATGTGGTTGAAAATTGTTTTCCCAGATGTCCTTGTGGTATATGTGAATGGGAAGAGGATTTCGAACAGTCCATTTCCATCCCATGACAGGGAATTTTGAACTAAAACAAATTGCATTCATGACATAGGCACTCATAAAAAATGGAGGGTAAACCCTCGAAGCAACGTTTCTTTTCCTTCTATACTCGATAATTGTTTTTGCTAAACTGTCAGAAAAAATTTGTGCCCAATTCATTACAATTACGTTAAGAGTTGCATCTATTAACTAAAATGACTCTGGGGAGAACTTGGTACTATCGAGTCTGCCAAATAGTCTACAGAACATGGCCACTGAAAAAATATGAGTGGGACAAACAGACAAAGTAGTGTACATACCATTTTTTGTATTTCTTTATTTTTTCCTCATTATTCGACTAGGTCTAGGTATAGTCTATTGGGTCATTGTTCTCTTTGGAAAACTTCTCCATGAACTTCCTATTGTAGATGACTTGTGGCTCTAGAAGGTGGTACATAAGCCATAGGTTGTCTGGGGTAAAAGATCCCATAACCTCTTGGCTTCTTGTCTTGAATTCTCTGTCTGAGATGTTGGCTTCATCAATAACCCATTTAACCATGTCAATATAAGGTATTTTCTTCAGTCATGTGGCTATGTGATGCAAAAATGAGCATGCCATCTCTAACATGGAAGCGTCTGAGGAGTCACGTCCATGAAGAGTAATTTTTGTTTCCATAATCCTCGGTTTCTCTTCCTCTAGTATATTATACATAGCCTCCCATGTAGAGGTTCCTCCCTCTCTGTTGCATGTAGTATTTCTAAATAGAGGAGTCATTTCTGACTTCTCAGAGTCAAATGCCTTACCTTTCTTCACCATCGTTCTCAACGCTTTTCTCTACGGATTTTTACTAAAATTGAATAACAACAGCTATCAAATATACAAAGATGAATGTAAAATGAAATAATGCAAATAGCTTGTAAAGGTGATAAAAGGAGTTTTATTTGAACACACATAAGAAGATGTCATATCATGCTAAATGGCTTTTCACACATAAATTCAGTTATCTCTTACTAAATGCCCACTAATGATTCGTTATCCCTTAGCTTTAATGCTCATAAATGTTTTCATCATAAAATGGGAAGAAAGCTTCTAGGATGACGAGCCTTTGAACTACGATGATAGCATTTGTGTGATTTGCGAAGCAATATTGCAGATCGCAATATCACAATATGCCTTTTTCCTTTCTTACCTCCCATTGTGTTTCTACGAGATGTGAGATGCAAGCCACTCATTATTTGTTTCAAAATGTATCTGATTTCTAGGTTTATCTTATGTAAAAAACCCTTTTTATTGAGTGGCAGACCTAAAACATTTTCTTATGATATTTATGGAGTGGTCCAGGTCTTAATCGCATTTCGCAATATTGGCTGGTGGTAAGTACACGGTGTTCATTTGAATACCCGAAATGTGATGCGATAAAGGTTACAACACCATTGCAGTTTCGCATCTCGCATGTTTCGCAATGACCTTTTTAAAGCGGGCCCTTTATGAATGGTGATATGTGATGGGATACTTAAGCCTAAAAAGGTTAAGGACTTAGTTTATGTCGGATTTATGATAGTTTCGAGCACAGAGTCCTTAATTAATCATTTTTCCTGATTTTGGAGGTTTAGAAAGGTGTTTTAGTGAGTTTTAATCATGTTATATGTGAGAAGGTAAGTATTTAGTAGTTTTCTAAAAAGGGGGGTTTTGATTGTTATCTTTTCTTTATTCCAAAAAATAAAAGAAATGCCTAAATGCTAAGTTTTGTTTTTTGGATAGATTTTTTGAACGGTCCCCATTTATTAATGTAATATTAATTACTATCATTAATAAATGGGGGATTGTTGAATACCACAACAAACTCTGATGTCTGAGTTAAGAAAAATAAGAACCTTGGTAATGTATGTTTTAGATATGGATTCATACATGTGTAGGATGTTTATTCTAGAAGATGATTTCATGACGAAAGGCCATCATAAAAAGGTAACTTTGATTTACTATTCCTTTTGATTTTTTAAATCATCTGGTTGGTTTGAAACAGGGCCACCTAAAGAGATTCATAGACGTCACCTACAAATAGTACTCATGAGATTGGATGGAAGATCCTGAAAGAAACATGAGTTGTAAAAGGTTGCTATATGAAGGATAAACATATGTGAACTAGAATATCACTCTCTAATGAAGATAAGGATGACATGACTATTGATCAAAACTATGGTTCATTAAAGGAAAGTAATGGTGAAGATGGTCAATGCCCTACAAAGAAGATATAGAAGATGCAGGCTCCACAATGAAGAAGTTGACGTTCATGACATAGAAATGAGAAACCCTACTATTGGCTAATAGTACCATAATCTCCACCAAGGAGATGATGGCTAATGTTGGAAACTAGTCCCTAGTTAAGAGGGAGCTTGGTAAAGTTCCTAGGTAAGAAGGAACTTGGGTATATTCATTTTTATAGGAATGAGTATATCCTCCCTAGTTGAGAAGGAGACATAGATAAATCATTCTTGTCTTCATGTTATGAAGAAACAATGGAGGATTGGGTAATAATATGAGATTGATTCTGATATTCGTTTAGGATGTGGTAGGGCATCCAATATGAAAGAGTAGCCGAAGAGGAAATTCCTTGAGGATTTGTTATTCCAAGATAATAATGTTCATAAAAGGACATACCTTGTGAACATTCAAACGAGTTATGTGCCTTGAGAGACAATGATGATGGTGTGTTGGCCGGATAAATTATTCTTGCAGACAAGACCAATCTCCCTAGTATCTAATGATATCTAGCAATAAAGAGCACAAGCAAATCTACTTTTCTCTAAACATGTTTCAATTCATTAATGAATACTAAGAGGTGTAACAGACCCTACCTCGGTCCAACGCTT
>APFE030938698.1:21688-33730 GCA_000404065.3 Pinus taeda
TGGGAGAAACCACTTGATTACCAGTCAATGATGTAAAATGTTAACAAGTGTGAGAGGAACCACCAGTAATGTCAATGGCCCTCAAAGTACTCAGTACAATCCATGAAATGTGAATGAATGAGTCGATGTCGAACATGTCACGGAATCCATTGATCGAAGGTCAATGATGCAACCTGTCGTCAAAGGCGAGAAACCTGCCATTGAGGCATGCAGATTCCAAGGTACTGACAATTTCTAGATAATGAGTTGGAGTCGATAGAAAGCGATCCGTCATAAGCAAGCCCATAACACGAAATAATAGGTCAAGTCTGAAGAAATATGTTTAGCAAGAACTAACTCAGGGATGGTCAATGATGGATGACAAAAATTTTGTAGGTGAATGGTTTATTTGTATAGACCTCTTGAACACATAACGACACAACATATGGCTTGGTGACAGTTGACCCAAGGTTAATACCTGGAAACTGGCTGAAGACTTTCAATGTGGCTTGATTAACTGTTAGGTAAAGAATTTCCCAACCCAGGTGGATAAAAGTGTCGTGTTCAAGAGTGATGGAAAGTTTTTTCAAACACAAAGTACGACAAACAGGTTCATTTTCCTCTCTTTTCCCCCACCATTTCTGGCAAGTACCTCTTTATTTTTGACAAGCTTGAGGAGGATAACATTTTCTTGGTTATAAGCTCATCCCTTGGATGAGTCCAACTTAGTTTAGATTCGAACCCTAAGAAGGAGTGGTCCATTCTTGTTTGTAATTGAACAGGTCCTTTACTATGAAATTTTAATGAGTCCAGTATAGGAGAAACTCAACGTTTTTCAGTTTTAGGGAGTTAGAAGAAAAACTTAAGAAAATTCCATGGTTGTCCTTTATCGTAAGTTTGTGTCTCCCAAGCCCGAAAAAAGTATAAAATAATACTTGAGAGAACCGCTTGATCACTATGACCAAGGAGTACTTTTCATGATTAGTGCCTTCAATCTGAAAAAATAAAAAAGCAATCGAAAATACGTCCTTTTATTACCAATATCAAACTTGAAACGACAAAAGTCTGGCAATCTTTTCATGTTTAAATGGTCGGAAAAGAGCTGTAAAAGGACCGTCTTTTTAATTCTGCTTTAACAATTTCAAAAAAGAAAAACTCGGCAATGTTTTCATATTTTACGAGTCAGAAAAGAGCTTAAAGAGGACTCCTATGTGTTTTTTGTTGAAAATGACCAATTTCACCTGAATACCCAATATTCTGCACAAAAACTGGAAACATTACTCATATCTGTTTAAAAATAATAAAAATGCACAAAAAAAATGACCTTTTCAAAGTAAAAAATAAATAAATTTAATTTATTTATTCAAAAAATCTTATAAAAAGGGCTTTTACAAGTTCATTTTTACCATTTGCCTTTGGAGTAAAAAGTACGAGCTTTTGGTAAAAAACTTCCTGTAGAGAGCGCAAAATCCAACCGCTGGAATCGAGAACCGCCTTCTCCAGGTAATCCACAATGTCCCTAACTTGTATTTCATCCATTTGAAATTTTGTTTTAGGGTTTTGAAATTGTTTTTTAGAGGAAAATTAGGGCAAAAAATCGCCCGCGAGAGTTGCGAAGGGGCACCATGTGGCCCCTGCACACCTCGACTTTTCTGTGCACATAGAAAAGTCGGGGTGTCGGGCCTAGCCTTAAGGAGAAGTGCTCACCTACGCACTGTCTCTAAAGGGATGGGTGCGAACCCCGCGGAATGCGGATTTTGAACCCTAGTTTCTCCATTTTTGACCCATAGAATTTCGGAATGAAAAATTATAATCCACCTATTTTGCAATGTAGGTACACAAGATGCTTGTTTGGTGGGAAAGAGAGCATGAGGACGTGGATCAAGCTGCATTACTCCATCCACCTTCATCATAGGCATTGAGAGCATGTGGGCTATTCAAATTTTGGACCATACCTGGCATGAGGGCACAGGTAGACTTTCTACAATGGTTGGTGAACAGGTGGAGCATACAGAACCAGTGCTTCATTATTGGTGGCGACCGGCTCGAAATCGAACCGGACGACATATACTTTTTGACTGGCTTGCCCAAGGGAGGTGTGGATTTATCTCTGTTCGGATCTAGGCCAGGTGACCAATTTGTCGCTAGTCTCCGACAAGAGTTTTGTAATAACAAGAATCCGGAAAAATGGATAGATGTGAAAACCATCTCTCGCCCTGAACTGAAGGTGATTGCTTTTACTGTTACCAGACTCTATGGGAGCGCAACATTGCATCTAGCTACAGGTTCCCAGATGCGCATGGCAGTAGACTGCTTCCGAGGCACCATCTTCAACTGGTGTGATGTTGTATTGGCCAATGTGAAGGGCCAATTGACTAGGGCAAAGAATGGATATCTAAAGAAATTTGGATATGGTTATTTAGTTGTCAGCTTTTCCCTAGAGAGGGTACCTATGCTGGTTCCACAACAACTCACTGTTGAGGCTAGACTTCCCCGAGATCCTCGGGTTATGCATGGGTTGCAGTCATGGCCCGCCATCCTGAGGAGGGTACCGAGGTTGTTCGATTCACACCAGAGTATTTCCGTTGGTTAGAGAACCAACTCTTTATTATTCAGGATTTTCCATACGTTGGGATGGATTATCGTGGTGATCCCGACATGGCTCTTCCACCAGGAGAGCAATGGGATGATAGAGGTAAAATTGTTTTCAACATTTTAATTATATATGTTTTTTTTTATTTTTTAAAATCGTCCCAAAACTAATAGTAAAAAGTTTTAAATGGAAATGTGGGTCCACGGCGACCAGCCGCTCTCCAGCCCTATGATCGAAGACAACCAGCTACCATAGCATCAGCCCCACAGGACCAATCAGCAGAGACCTTGGCCGAGTTGGAGAGCCATATAGAGCGCTTGACCATAGATATTCCAGAGACCAGCATAGATGACATTCCTCTTAGGCTTTAGTGCTATGTGATTGGGGTCCCAGGACATTTTAGGAGGTTCCTTTGTAGGGTGGCCTGAGCAGTGGTGTCTTATCAGGATCATCACCAGTGATAGGATCATTACCTTGTAGACTCATTTTTAGACTTTTTATACTATCATTTTTGCCGATCATAAGGTGTTTTTCAACCTATGATCGAGGATGATGTATATTTTGACACACTCCTATGCTATATTATTATTATGGTTATCTTGCAAAACATGTTATGAGATGTTTTTAAATTTACTATTTGATTTAATGCAAATGTCTATTTAACATTCGAGAAGAAACTGCATCTGCTAATGTATTTAGATATCTTGGAATGTGTTGATATTCTATGTAATCAAATTCTCGTTCCAAAAGACAGACTCTCAAAAATAATCGTAATAACACTGGATTTCTAATGGCATAAACTCGATTAAGCTGTAATACAACGAGTTCTGAATCTAAATTAACAATCAAACTTCAAATTCCAAATGAAATGGATTCAGATAATAATTCAATCACTGCACTGTATTCTGCAATGTTGTTCGTTGTTTGACCGAGGCTTACCCCATGCATAGATACTAACTCGTCAGAGGCTGAATAGATAACCCAAGCTGCAGAAGAGATGTTCCGTGTACTACGACAAGCGCCATCAGCGAAACCAATGTATGTTTGGAGAGGCGTCGACATCTGCAATATCAAGAGTAAAATCAATATAAGCAGGAATAATAATGAAAAACACTCTCTAAAGTAAAGCATGCATCCTTAATCTAAGAACACAACAAATTTAGAAAGGAACTAGTCTAAGGAATCTCCACACTAATCCTTTAATCATAATATCGCTTTAGATAAAGCCCATTCCTAGGTTTACCTAAAGAGACACCGTCAAAATCTTCTAGCTCATAGGCCCCTTTTGCCAGCTTTCGCTTGACAATATACGGACCATGCCACATGGGTACAAATTTACCAACCCCTAGCTTATTGTTTGCTTGATCGTAAAATATAACTAGGTCTCCTTCCGAAAAATTGTGAGGTGTAACATTTCGATCATACTGAGCTTTAATCCTTTCAGCATGAGTTTCGATAGCTAATGCAGCATTACGTCGATTCTCATCTAATTGAACTAAGTATAATAATTTTTATCCTCTTTGGAAGTGGTTGGTAATAATTGCACGGCAATTTGTAATGACGGGATTTCACATTCAATGGGCAATACTGCCTCTAAACCGTAAACCAGTTGAAAGGGAGTAAAACCTGTTGATGATTTGACTCAGGTTCGGTATGCCCAAAGCGCTAAAAATAACATGTTATGCCAATTCAACCGATGAATCCCAATGATTCGTTGGATCATGGTTACTAGAACTTTGTTGGCTGCTTCAACCACACCATTTGCCTGTGGGTAATATCGTGTGGAACTATCGTGACGCAGACCAAGCTGATCTGTAAGTTCATTCATCATGATGTTTCAAAAATGACTCCCATGGTCAGTGATAATCGCTTGGAGAACACCAAACCTAGCAATTATATGGTTGAAAACGAAAATTGCAGCAGTTTTTCCGTCTGCCGAAAATGTAGCCATCGCCTTGGCCCACTTGGTAAAATAATCTACCACAAGGATGATATAGGCATGCCCCCCGGCCGAGTGAGGGTTACATGTAATAAAATCGATACCCCATTTTGCGAATGGACCAATGGCAATGATAGGGTGGAGAGGAGCAGGAGGAGCGCGCATCTTACGATCAAATATTTGGCAATTGTGGCATTTTTGGACTGCAGTAATACAATCTTTGAATAAGGATGGCCAGAAATAGCCAGCGCGTAAAATCTTTTGGGTTGTGGCATACCCAGACATATGACCGCCACACGCTCCAGAGCAGCAGTCATTAAGAACCTTCTCAGCCTCGTCATGAGTAAGACAATGACGGAAAACAGAATCCACCCCACGACGATAAAGAGTATCTCCAATAATAGTGTAAGGTTGGGAGTGGAATCGGATTTTCCAGCGCTCAGATCATGAAATGTCTGGCCGAAAAGATTGGGTCTAGAGATAGACAATGATATCTCCATACCATGGATCAATAGTGCTGATAAGGAACAAGGATTCATCCGCAATGGGTTCTTCCGCCACATGTTCGGTATCAGCACGGGGGAAGTCACACATTAATTCCACAAAAACCAAAGACTTCTTTGACTTGGCCTTCTCAAATTCCAAGTCAAATTCCTGTAGGATGACAATCCGTTTGGAATACTTGCCCCCTAGCAATTGTTTAGTCAAAATGTATTGCATAAGGTTACAGTCAGAAATGACCGTGGTTTTGCATAACAGAATGGAATGACGAAATCGCTGAACAATTTGAACTGAAGCTAAGGCCAGTTTCTCCACATGTGAATATTTTAACTCAGTTGGAGTTATAGTCCGACTAAGATAATAGATCACATGTTCACTTTAGAATTCATCCTGTTGAACTAAAACCATCCCAATGGTGGAATGGGAAGTAGCAAGGTACAAGAAGTAATCCTAGTTGTAGTTGGGAGCATGCAATAACGGCACATGGGTCAATGCATGTTTAAGTGCATCAAAAGATTTGTCGGCTATCTCGTCCCAAAATAAGGGAGTGTTTTGTTTCAACAACCGGGTGAAACCTTTTGTAATCTCGGCGTAGTTAGGAATGAAACGACGTAAAAAGTTTGCTTTCCCTTGCAAACTCTGGAGTAGGCGAAGTGTCAAAGGAGGTGGTAACTTGACGATGGCTTCGACCTTCGAAGGATCGACATGAATGCGAGCTTTGGATACAACAAATCCCAGTAAACGACCCGTTTCTATACAAAAAACACAGTTGTGCGGATTCAGCCTAATCCGATAATGCATACATCTCATGAAAATTGCTCGTAAGTGAGTGAGATGGTCGTCTCTGTGTAATGAATGAGTTGGTAAATCATCGAGATAAGGTTGCACAATGTGCTTGATGTCATGAAACGCATAATAAATTGCCTTTGAAAAGTTTCTCCTACGTTCTTCAATCCAAAAGGTAACTTTCAATAAGCAAATGTCCCCCATGTACAGATGAATGCCATTTTTGGTTGATCGGCGGGTAGAATGTTAATTTGATTGTAACCGGAAAAGCCATCCATAAAGGAGAAAATTTCACTGCTGGCACAATCATCGATAATTTGATCGATATAGGGTGTGGGATAATTGTCCTTGGGACAAGCACGATTAATATCCCTATAGTCGATGCATATTCTTAAAATCCCTTGTTTTTTAGTAACTGGAACAATATTTGATACCCACTCCGTCAAAGGAATTGGATAAATGAAACCTGCTTTAAGTAATTTCTCAACTTCTGTTTTGATGGCAGCAGCTTTTCGTGGGTGTATCTGACGCAACCGTTGCCGGACGAGTTTAGCATCCAGGTAGGTTTTGATCTCATGAACAACGATTGAAGGATCAATTCCTAGCATTTCTTCATAGGACTAGGCAAACACGTCACATAATTCTTGAAATAGGGCTTTATATGTGTTGACTTCAGTGTCCGTACAAGAAGCACTTATGTGAATGTTTTCAACAATCCCAGGTTTGACTGAAATGTCGATAGAACGGTTCGAGAAATATTGGCTAAATTTTGTTCAGAATTAGGATGTTTCAATGGATTCTATGGTTCTTTGACATATTCAGTGGTAAAAATAGATGAAAAATCATTTTCAAAATGATCAATCTCAGGTAAAAAAGAAAACCGATGATGAAGATCTTCCCATGGTAATGCATCAACAGACAACAGTTCATGAATTTGTTCATCAGTGTGAACGGTTTCTGAAAAGGTTGTTGACTCTGAGGTTGAGATTAAAAGTGATTTTCCACGGATCTCATTCACTAGATCAAGGCTAGTTGAACTTGAGTCAGAAAACGACTGTACAGCCTGATAAGCAACTTCAAAGGGACTCAAAGGCATGACATTGCCAAGAGAGACCACGTCGGAATCGAATGGAACGATCCAAGGATCATCAAAAATAATGGATTCGAACGAAATCATATGAATGGTTGCAAAAGGAGACAGTACGTTGGGAGGAGGAAATGAAAAAGTTCCGAGTAAACCCGAATCTTTAACTAATCCTACTCCAACATCCTTATAAGGGATAGCGGTTTTACCAACAAGTTGAATAACAGCAGAGGATGGGTCGGACGAAAAGTAAGTTAACTGGTCTATTGTAACGATCTTTCCATTGTGTGGGAACTTAATAAGCTGAAAGACCGACGAAACAACAACAGTCATGTCATAAGACCAGCTACGACCCAAAAGAAGGTTGTAATCTAGAGGGGCATCAACCACCTCCACATCTAGATTAACAGTTTTTCCTTCAACCCCTATAGGTAAGTCCTACAAAATGCTATAAGGATGAAACCCTCGGCCATCAAAGGCCTTCAGAATCATCGAGGATTGATTAAGTGTAGGAGAACCAAGGGTTTTCCAACACTGTATCGACATAATACACGTGGAAGCTCCCTCATCAATCACAGTCCTAAAACAAGGTTTGTTTTTTACTAACGCTAGAATCTGGAAAGCCATTTGATGAGGTAAACGAGGTGTACTATTTTCTAAATCGAAGACTATGAGGTTTGAGTCCTGAAGATCAACAGCTCCTATAGCCGACAATAGCATTTTACACTGTGCTGGACAAGATTGTAGCACTTCGAAAGCCGACATTTCTGAAGGTGAAATAGCTAAATCTTCAACAATGTTATAGTTCTGAGCAGCTCTCGCATGTGGATTGAAAGCTGACTTTCGAAGTATACCCTTAGCGGGCGGTTTGATTACTAAGTCGGGATTTGGTTTCTCGATCTGCAGCAGATCGAAACCTGACAGAGCTGAGGTTGATGGATTGGAATTAGAAGATTCTGCTTCCTTACCACCAAGAGGACTCTTACTTCCGTAATCTTGCGATCGTGTCGCAATCCTTACATGTGACATCATCATTATGGGCTCTTCCGAGGCACTAAAGGAAGAACCTATCATCTTACTGCCTTGAGTTGGAAAAGGATCCTTCAAAACAGCAAGTGTTTTCGAACCTTTGACAATTTTCGTGACCTCGGCATGATGTGGACAATCTCTTGTAAAATGCTCCTCATCGCAGATGAGACAAGGATAGCGAGGTTTACGTTTCTCGTCAGTAGATTCAGGTTTATCAGATTTCTCCTTGGAGTTTTGCTTATTCTTCTTCTTGCCTTTCTTCTTACCGTTAGATTTTGTTTTGGTCGTAGATGATTCCATGACATGAACATTGGCAAAAATTTCAGGTGAAGACTCTCCCTTGGGGAATTTGGTAAAGTTATAATAGGAGAAGAATTCTTGGAGGAATTCTTCTTACTCTTGGTATTAACAGTACCAATCATACCGCCAGTGGCATGAGACCCTAAGGGAGGTGCAGCTATTTGATTTTGTTTCGGAAGGTCGGGGATTTTCTCGTGTAACCTACCTGACTGCGTATAAAGTAAGTGAAGGTACTGGGCTTGAGAAATTACTTGCTCCTCGGTAACTACTCCTGCCTTGGCTACATCTTCAGTTATTTTGGGTAATAATTATTTTACAAACCATTCTACCAAAATTTGGTCCGGGATAAAAACTTTCACTAAACGACGTCGACGCCGCCATTCATGAATATGGTCTGAAATATATGTGGACGTCGATTGTTTTAATGAAGTTAATAATTCCGTGCCATTTTCATTACGGACTGGAAGCTGAAAATGAGTAAGGAAGGAAGTGGCTAACTAACTAAAATTGTAAAAAGAGCATCGTGGCAACTCAATGTACCACTTGGACGCAAGAACAATCAAAGTGTGTTGAAAAAGATGAAGACGAATTGAATCATCTATAATGGAATTCGATGCACACCAGAGATGGTAAGTCATCACATGATTAGACGGATCTTCTCTTGACTTCCCCTCAATCTTTGGTATATCACTGGGCAACTTATTCGGCATTAGCGGCCAAAACGGAAGATAATTAATGGCATCATTCGTAAGGCGCAACAAGTCAAGCAAATCCAAAGTTGCCATAAACGGTAACTGACAGTTCGGATCCCGAAAACTTGGGGTCATAAGACCAGCCCCAGGAGGAGGATATCCAGGATAACTGGGTATCGGATTCGCATTTGGGATATTATATCCTCCTCGAAAACCAGGATTAACCGGACCATACTGGGGTTGTTGAGGTTGTTGATACGTATACCCAAGGTATGGTTGATACTGATAAGCCGGGTTTTGCACAGCAGGGCCGAATTGGTACTACCCCTGGTATGGTTGATAAGTAAATTGGGGTTGACTTGTGACAACCGTACTAGGCCCGGGTTGTCCTACAGGCATGGAAACCGGAGTCTGGATTGTAGGTCCAGATTGGGGTAAAGAGGCCTAAGGAGTTGATACAGGAGCAGTAGAAACTAGAGACGCTGATACTCCATAAATGGATAGAGTGGATTGAACAGAGGTCGTCGTAGTTGCAACAGACATTTGGGATGGAGTTCGAGGTGAACTAGGCCCAAACTGATGAGCTACCCCAGGTGTAGCAGTTTGAGTAGTAGGTTGGGCAGGTTGCTGGAGTGAACCAGAAACAAAAGACTGTCCAGATTGAGATGACAACTGCACACTGGGTTGCGGAGTCTGTTGATCCCACACCACGTTCATTCCAGGGTATGGACCCATAACAGGTTGAGCATATTGAGGACCAAAACTAGGTTGAGTGTAAGATTGATAATTATACGGTACATTTCTGGGTCCTTGAACAAATGATTGACGTTAAGGTGGCTGAAAAACTTGAGGTTGATATTGACCTTGAGGTTGGTACTGACCTTGAGGTTGGTATTGACCTTGGGGTTGGTACTGACCTTGAGGCTGGTATTGAACTTGAGGCACATATTGGTACTGGGGTTGACCTTGAGGTACATATTGATACTGGGGTTGACCTTGAGGAAAATGCTATCCCGTAGGGACATACTGTCCTTGAGGTTTCCCCCCAGGCGGTAATGGACTACCTTGAAGTTGCCCCCATGTGGTATTTGAGTACCTTGTGGCTGCCCCCCAGATGATATTGAACTACCTTGAGGTTGCAGATTAGGAGTAGTACCAGACATCATAAGAATCTCTTCGACACTTAACGTTTTAGTTCCGTTATGACCAGGAGATATTGCATATTCGATGGGTTGAGGAGATGCTCCTGAAAACGTACCAGATAAAGACTGATACCCAGGAGGAACAAAAGGACCGCCATGTAAAAAAGTTTCTGGCATCTAAGAAAACAAGGATGATTGTCTCGACATACTCAAAGGAGGATAATAACCTCTGGGTGTTGGATGGAAAGGAAATCGAGGTGGTAAAGACACGATACCTGGATTTTCTAAGAAATTGGTCAACGAAATATACCAAGCGTCACCTTTAATGGGACTATAGAAAATGGATTCGCGCTCCCTAAGTTCGATAGTCGGTTGATTTTCAACAACCACAAGACTACTAATCACACTCACGGAAAATCCCTTTGCTTTTCAACAATCGACAACTACAAGAATAAACAATTCTTTTAAGAGAGCTTTTAAGATTTCTAGAAAAACTCTAAAAAACTATTGAAAACAAATTTTTCAACAAGCTTCTATAATTTCTATGAAAAACTCAAAACTGTGATCTAATCTTGAGATCTAAGCGAAAAATGGATTGAAAAGAAACTTGAAATGTTTTTGAGGATGTTCAACTTAGTATTTCAGCTAACTAAGGATCAATTTGTTCAGCTCAACAAACTAATCAAAAACATCCAATTATGTTTTAATAAAAAATGAAATTCGAAACTTTTAATTAAGTTTAATCAAAGTTTTGTAAAAGAGACAAATGGGATCTAGATCTCTTCACAGATAGATTTCATAAGCTAGTCAAACTCAGCAAGAAGACCAGAGAGACCAGGGTGATCTAAGGCTCTAAGGCTTCGGATCTCTGAGCTACTACGAAGACCAAGCAAAAATCAATCCAATAGGCAAAACTTCTTAGAAAATCACTTCAAACGAGAATGCCAGTGAAAACTAACTCACAAGGAACTTTTGTCAAGACAAATGCAGGTCTAGGCATATACTAACAACTATGGACAAAAACTAAACCTAACTAGGTAGATGGATCTTAGGTTTTCCAAACTTTTGATAGGGTCTGCAAGCCCCCAGTAGAACTAGCTGCGGTGTCGCTCTGTGTTACACTGTAAGAGTGCGGAGAGGTCCGCACTGTAACTAACTCAGACAGTGCGGTCCTCTTCCAAAATTTCAAAAAATAAAAATCCAACTAGGATCTAACCAGTACCCAAACTCACACACATCAAGGCAAAATCAGAAACCAAAACTTAAGTTTCTCAAGTCAAAGCAAAGACAAATCAAAAACCAAACCAAACCAGATCCCCAGTGGAGTCGCCAATTTGTTGGCCGGATAAATCGTTCTTGCGGACAAGACCGATCTCCCTAGTATCCAATGATATCTAGAAACAAAGAGCACAAGCAAATCTACTTTCCTCTAAACATGTTTCAATTCATAAATGAACACTAAGAGGTGTAATAGACCCTACCTCGGTCCAACGCTTGTTTGTAGCAGTTTTATCCCAACATCTCCAAGCAGTTCCTTTTTAATAACCTGCATACACAAACAAACACACATCAAAGCATACCTGCGTATAATAAAACATGTCCATTGTGAAGATCAAGAAGCTCATAAAATAAACCATTAGAGACAGTTCATTGAGAAAAACAAACTTGATTGTATTAACTTTATGAATAAAAGAACCTTACAACCTTTGCCTTGATGTTTCACAAGTTCTTTCCAGGGTCCAGCAAGAGTCTCCTCTACTTTGACAAGCCTCACTCACTTCCCAAATGACATGAAAGGTATGTGATCTCTCCTCTCACAAGCTCAAAAAGGAAGCCTAGTTTTCAGCAGCATTTACCCTCAAGAATCTTCAGCTTTCAAGCTCCCCTACAACCAGCCCAATGCATGAATTTATAGTGCAAATGGAAGAAGTTGCAGGTCCACCATTGAAGGGATAAGTTCCTCCTTCAATGGGATAAGCACCTCATATCATGGAGTT
>APFE030938698.1:34057-51958 GCA_000404065.3 Pinus taeda
CAAGATGAGTTTTTAAGAATGAACTCACGCCTTTTTAACTTTTACAGGGGTTCGCACCCATTACTCAATAGACAGAGCGGTCAGGTTCGTAGGAAACATGACCATTGGGTGCGGAACTACAGGCAATTCTAGGAGAAAGTGCAAAACCAGGATTTGAGCTATTTTTAAGGTCTTTCTCCCATTTTCAAGGCTTGACATGAAGAGCTGAGCCTCAAGACTTGCAAAGGAGGTATGTATGAGTGTTGATGGACTCACACAAACTATAGAAAGTCATGGTGACAATTTTTTTTGTGTAACAGGCATGCAATTCTTAATCCATCTCTTTATTTCTGGAAGCTTTAGAACTTCTCTAGCGTCAAGGTTGTCACAGGGAGATGGAGGGATACCACGCTCTTGATAGAAGTCCATTTTTCATTTTTTTCATACTAAGAAATGTGGAGTCACCAAGGCAAAATTAGCAATGCCTAGAGAGATTCTTGATTCACCCTACAAGCATTGACCTTAAATTTCAATGAAAAGGTAGGGCTTCGTTCTTCCAATGGAGTTACCAAGAATGATATGTCAATATTTCATATGGGGAAAAGACACATGTTTCGTGTCCTCGGCAACAATGCCAAAATGTTACTACTCAAACTAGTAGGGGTCCTAGGATGGGTTCCTATAGTGTAATTACTTGGTCAAGTTGAAAAAATGGAGCAATAGCCCACTATCATCTTAGCTAAATTTCCCTGCTCTTTACATACTTTCACCAATGGGAAGAGTCCCAATATTAAGGAGATAACTGGAGAAATATATCAATGGTGTGAAGGTAGTGATTTCAAGATCCTATTCGAAGAAGAGACTCCAATGATATGGATTTCTTGCTTTAGAGGCAAGATGAAAGGCTCTCCAAGAAGGGTTGGAAGGATACCTAGACCTAGGGTTGAGGAGTATTTCTTGATAAGAAGTCCCCTAGACCAAAGAATCCTAGAAGAATAGGGCTTCCAATCAATCCTTGTGAAAATGGAATGGCAACGTTGTGGGACCACAAAGGAGCCCTAGTGAACCTAAACAAGGTCAAGGGTTTGGGTTGAAACTTCAAACAAATGGACTTGACCAAGTGAGGGGGGAGAAAAGGATCAAAGAGATAGAATTTAACTTGGATTCTTAATGCAATTATCTTTAATGAAGCCACTAACCAAAGAAGCCTGGGGATAAATTATTCTTGAGCTATGGCTTGGGATAACTTAAGATTCCACCTTCAAAACTGATTACAAATTGGAGGACCTCTTAAGGACACATGAGCGCAATTCTAGACCAAATTTCATCAATTTTGGATGGTATAATGGATTTTGTGTGATTCCCTAGGAATCCTACTAGGGTTAGCGCTTGGAAAAGAGAAAAGCAGGTGCGAAAAATATTCATTTTGGTGATCACCTAGGACTAGAACAATGTCTAGCCTATTGGGAGAATGGATTCAATGAGATTCAATGTTCAAAGATTCTTATAC
Organism: Pinus taeda; assembly: GCA_000404065.3. Taxonomy (NCBI): domain Eukaryota; kingdom Viridiplantae; phylum Streptophyta; class Pinopsida; order Pinales; family Pinaceae; genus Pinus; species Pinus taeda. The sequence continues at coordinate 35,547 of APFE030938698.1, forward strand.
CTAATGAAGGAGTTCCTTAGCAACTTCACATGGCCCAAGACTGCTAGAAAAATGTATACTTCTTTGATGTTGCAATTGATGACTTATCAAGGCAATTATGAATAATCATATACCCCTAGGACATTCGTTCATTATAATTTGCATGAAACATATGAAAAAAACTCACAAAGACAAGATAAACAAATTTGTATTTAATTAAAGCAGCTACTACAACTTCATGAGCAAAAAATTTTCATACATTATACAAGTGAAATAAACATGAAATAGATCATGAAAGAGACACTTACAAGTATATTTAAATCTTCCAATCATCAATAGAGACAAAAATCGAAGCTCCAAGATTAAAGACAAGTTTTTCCAAACATTGAAATGCATCAAAATTCCAACTCGTCCATTAATATGTCTAGCGAAATTCTCGAGAAGAGATAGATCCAAATCCAAGTGATAATCAAATGAAATGATCATCACACCAATATATATCCTCCCTAAGGGGTTCAATTTTTCTAATTAGGCATAATAATGCCCAAACTAATAAAATAATGAGCAAAAATAACATTGCTTTATGACAAGCTCACCAAGATAGCTCCATAGTACAAAAATAAGCATCTCGAGAGGGAAAAATGATAGATACAATAGGTCAAATGACCATTGAAGAGACCTAGTGGAGTCCAATGTGTGCTACGATGGGTGAATGAGTTCTAAACATAGTGATAAAGGGGGTGGCCCCTTGGTATCCAAGAAAATGACACGTGGTGCCCCCAAGTGGTTGTTGGGGCACAAAAACATCCTCATGGGACTCCAAATGGATTGAACAAGCATGTATCCATCTGTAAGGGTTGAAAGGGTGATGCAAGACCTCCCATTATCTGCCATGGTGAGACACATCCTTGACCTAGATTAGCTGCCAAGTGTGTTGTGCAATAGTGTAGACAGTTGGGCAAGGTGGTCTAGGTGCATCATCATCGTCAAATAAATGGAGCAAGAGAAATAAATGAGTGTAATTGAGGATCCTATGATGTGGAAATATGTTTTCGGGTATCAATGCTCACCCTACAAATACCAATATGACCCTTTGGAGGGCTTGGACCCTGTATAAGGAGACCAAACCCAAGATGAAGACCCGCTTGAAATCATGTATAAGGTCCAATGTGTCCCCTCACCTACCAACACAACCAGACATTAGTGCATTTGAGTAAATGAGCTTACAAATCATGGAACCAAGTAGACACTTCATAGTGGCATGCCCTTCAATAATGGGATTTAGAACGTGTAAGTGTCTCCAAGTTTAAGAAGAAGGTTAACCAAGGACCGTATTAGGTGGTTTCAGACTCTAAGAGGGTGGCATGTCCATGGTGCATCCATCAAATGGTAGGTGGCATATGTTATAATGATGAAATGGAGTGGAAGATCAAGGGAAGGCTCCAAGCCACATAAGATAGTACAAGGGTAGCTATGATAGGAGAAGCCCATACTTGGGTGTATAAATGTAGGATGGAACAATTGTGGTACATGATTTAGTGATGCAAGCCCTCCCATTATCTCCAATGGTGAGACACATCCTCCTCTAGGGCTTGGATCAACTACTAAGTGTGTGGTGCAAGAATGTAGCTGACTGGGCAAGGTGGTCTAGGTGCATCATCCTTGTCAAATAAATGGAACACGAGCAATAAATGACTATAATTGAGGATCCCATGAAGTTGAAATCTGGTGTCTGCTATGGTGGAGGCCCATGGCTCTCAACGCTCACCCTACAAATACTAATATGATCCTCTGGAAGGTTTAGACTCTGTATAGGGAGACCAAACCCAAGATTAAGATCCACCTGCAATCATGTATAAGATTCAATGTGTCCCCTCACCTTCGAGCACAACCAATTATTAGTGAATTTGAGTAAATGATCTTACAAAACATGGAACCAAGTGGACACTTCATAGTGGCATGCCCTTCCATAATGGGCTTTAAAACGTGCAAGTCTCTCCAAGTTCAAGAAGGAGGTTAACCAAGGACCCTATTAGGTGATTTCAGACTCTAAGCAATTGACATGTCCATGGTGAATCCACCAAATGGAAGGTGACATGTGTTATAATGATGAAATGGAGTGGGGCATCAGGGGAAGGCTCTAAGCCACGTGCCATAGTATAAGGGTAGCTATGATAGGAGAAGCCCGAACTTAGGTGTATGAATGTAGGAGGGAGAAATTGTGGTACATGAGTTACCCTGACCTTTGTTTTTCCACCCTTCTTCATATGCCTTTTTCCTTTTAATGATTTGCTTTTATAACTGCTCGGGGCCCCAGGGGATGAGAGCATGATGTGTAAGATATAGCAATAGATAGCCCTTTAAGGTATGGAAATTCATCAACCACCAAAGTTGGGACAATCATGGGTTCCTTAATGATGAAAGGAGTAAATATAAGGGGCCCTGGGAACCAAGGTGATGGCCATAATGATAGGGGTAGAGCTCATGTTAGCTTTGCCCATGTGCTAAATTTGTATGCCCTGGCTATCTTTTGCATTTTGTGGTACGTTTCCTATTGACAGTGGCCAAATAATTTTTTTCCTTTATTTTTAGTTGCATCAACCTCTGGGGCATCGTTCTAAGCCCAACCCAAGGTGTGGACAAGGGGCAAGAAAGGCTAACTCCTTGTTGACCTAGTGGACAAATGTGGACCCAAATGGGAAATATGTTGAATGGAGTTATAATGAGCAGAGGGGAGTGATGTATATGGTGTTGGGGAGTGGGACCACACTACCAAAATTGGGGTTTTCCCATGTAGTGCACCCCTAAAGCTAGTAGCTAATAAAGGAGGTCCCACAAGACTAGGATACAAGGTTAACCATAAAATTGGACAAAAGAGACAAGAGTACAAACCAAACCGACTCTTTCCATTGAATCCCTCCACTAATTCATACCCAAAAGTGTTTATTATAAGTAAACAAAAGTACCCAACTACATAATGAAAATACATACCTTCAAGGTTGGAAGGCCCACCTTCAAACATACGACCATAACGGATAGGTGAGGGAGCATATGGTTGGCTTAGGTGGTGTAGATAGTTGCACGTCAAGTTATCTGGTGGCTGCAAGGGGCTGCTAGCTGTTAGCTAAGGACCCTCTAGGAGAAACTTTTTATCTTATGGATACTAACCACAGGTGATGGATAATAGGTACAAGGATAAAATATTTTATTTTCCTAAAAAAAAGTCTAAACAACAAATATTAACAAAGTCGAATACAACTCACATGGCCAAACATTCAAGGTTCCTCAAAACATATCAAAGGATCAAAAAAATTATTTGCAGAAGCAATGAAGAAGTAATTTCAAAATATTATAAGACAATGCAAGTTGTGCCAAAGAAATAAAGAGGAGACCATTAGTTCTTTGGCACTTCTTCAACCCTTACAAATACCAAATCAAAGATGAGAAGAAATATCAATCAATTTCATTACCAAAATCGAAAAGGTAAGGATGTCATTTTTGTGGATATGGATAAACTAACAAAGTATGCACATTTTCATGTACTTCAAAGCTCATATACTATAAGATAGGTGGAAAAGGTTTTTTAGAAATATTGAGAGGGGCGGGAATCAGTATTTCCTCTTTTTCTTTTCAATTGGTTAGTTAATCTTCAAACACACTTAGAGCATTAGAACATAGCAAAACCAACATCATATCAAAGGAAATACAAAATATTTGGATTAAGAAAGTGTTGTATTATGTATGAGTGTATATACAACATTTTACCAGAGAAATATGAACGGAAGTACAAAACTCCCAAGGTTTACTAGCAAGATGGAAGGATGAAAATTCTCCCTGAAGGTTGAGGCTCCAATACCAGGGATAATGGCCACAAGTACAATGTAAAATTTATACCACATCACTCGCACTACTAGATATGTTCGATGCTCCATACAACAATGCTGCTATAACTCCTGTCATAGTCACTCCTCACCTCTGCAACTATTGCTACTATCTCTACCACTACTGCTACACACTGCAATATTGTCCAATACCACTGCCTCTTCACTACTATATCACTCTGCTATCACTATTGGTGTATACTTCCATATCACTAGATCACAATCTATCACTGTCAAGAGTCCATGCATTATTGTTCTATTATCACATTTTTTTCATCAAAATTATAATGCAAGATCACTGTGCAAGATCAATATTGTTTACAATAGTGTCACAAAGAAGAACACTGCCTCATAACTATTATAACACATTCAGGCAAAGGTTAATGTCAAGGGTAATTGCCTCAAATGCAACAAGATGATGGAATAGGGTCATTGTCACGTATAAGGTATTATTAATGTTTAGTCGCATCAAAACTAATTCATAGGTCAAGGTTGTAGGTCCAGTTATGCAAGCTCTCTACAACAAAAAATTCAAATGAATCCCTCAAGGTCACTTATACTATCACTGCTTCTATTTTCATGTTGTAATACACAGTCAGCTCGTACAAATTTTAATTCATCAACAATTTTCATTATAATACTACAGATCTGAATCACAAAAATGAGGCTTGAACTCACTCTTCTTGGAAGCCAACAAATATAGATTTGGATCCAAAAAATTTTACTATAGTTTCACTCCAAATGACTGTAATTATGCCTTGTTGTATTGATATGAGCCTTGTAGTCTTTGTGCCCTAGAAGAGGGGAAAAAACCTACACCAAGGTCTACAGGTTTATAATGATACAAGTATTTGTCTTTCAAAAGGGACATTGTCATATATTAAAATTCTCTATTATAATAAAAGGTGTATTGTCAAAATAATAAAATGCATTGTCATAAGGTCTTTCCATAACATAGATAGTGCTACATTTCTAAAGAATTAAGCCCAATCACTTAAATTTGTAATATCCATATGATTTCTAGATTTGACTTAACACCAATCTTCCAGTCATAGTGAAACCAGTCATCAAAACATCTTAGTTCCTCCAACACATGTCAATGGTTCAAAGACTGGCCATCGAATTTGTCTACATAATCCATAAGCAAATTCCTTACACCTTCTCAAAAAAATTTCATGTAGAGGCTTTCAACGCATTGAGACAAAGACATGTATGTTTCACAGAGACTAGACCATATATCTGTTTGGATGCAAGACAAGCTTTTCTTTTAAATTGGGTTCTCTTTAGTTTAGAAAGGTACTTCATTAAGCTTCTGAGTATTATCTTTCATGAAGGTTATTATCTTGTTAATTCAATTGTGTTTTGAATTGTGCGTAGAGGTGTAACAGAGAGGCATCCTTCACTAGCCTCTCAAGAGCTTACCAAATCTGTTAAAATTGGCAACTAGGGCCAAACTCCATGTGGATCACCTTATTTATGGCTTCTGATATTTTTCCTAGATTCCTCTCATCGAGAGGTGTATGATTGAACTAAAGATCATACGATTCCGATATATATTTATGGAGATATGAATTTATTTTGATTATGGACAAATTGTCAAGGTTGGCCAGCAAAATTATGTAGGCTCAGAAGCCCAACGGTCATGTCTATTCACACTCAACGTTTGCATATAAATACAAGGAGCCTCCTCCTCATTTGGACAATTCATTCACTCATCTTCTCTCTCTCTCTCTCTCCTACACATAAAAGGAGCCTCTCTCTCTCACACACGTGTGGCTAAAAGGAAGACGTCCTAGGGCAAGGAAGACGCAAAAATAAGGATGCTAGGACAACAGGTCATCTCTTTGACCAGTGTTGACCATACAGAAGTGCAGATTGGGTGTGGTTGCCTCTCCTAGGCAGGCTGAAATTTTTGGCATGAAAATCGAGGTGATCTGACCTCTGGTTTGACCAGTGTTGACTGCCCTAGTTTAGAGCTGCAAGTTGACTTCAGAAATCTGCAAATTGACTAAACTTTTGGGGTTGTTCAAGGGTTGTTTCTTCACGCTGTTCGAGGACAAGTTGACCAAAAATTGACCAAGTATTTTAGAGGTCAATTTCAACTAGTTTGACCAAGTTTGACTTTGCTGATCTAGGGTTTGTTGTTGTTGATATAAAATTACAAAATTTAGATTTTGTACTATTTCTCTTTGCTAAACTATTGAAGATAAAAGAAGATTTGATCAAAGGGTTTCCCTGCATTGGCATTTGTCCCTAGCTAGCCGCCACATATTGTGTCTCTTGTCTTGGCTTGTTTTCTGTTGATCATTTAATGTTCTATCCGCAATTTACTTAATGTATATGTGATTGCTAAGTTGTGGATAATAAGAAGAAAAATAAGTAAACTGCTCTAAGCATAGAACATACCATAACTTAGCATGGTATCAGAGCTGAGGTGAAGACAAAGCCCAAGCAAGAGCAAGAGCAAGAGAAATAACTGAAGAGAAGGTTGGCAAGGCTATCTGAAATAAATCATGGGGTCCTCAACACACTTCCCTACTGAAGACAAACTCCATGAGAAGTCTGACTATCACGGATGGAAGATGTCTCTCGATCTAACATTAGAAGAACAGGGAGTGTTGGACCATGTGAGAGGCGGAATTGTTGAGCCTCCATCAAATGCATCTACTATTTCTAGGAACAAATAGACCAAGGGAGATCATCTGGGACTCTATCGACAAGCACTTGGTGGCCTAGTTTCTGAGCTGAACACCTCCAAGGAAATCTACGATAGACTAGTGAGTTTATTTAAATTTAATGATGCAAATCAAGTCTTGTTCCTTAGAAATAAGTTGAAGGAAATTAAGAAGGGAAAATATGAGAGTATGCAAGCATATTTCTTAAGGATCACCGAGATCAAGAACGATCTCCTATCTATTGGGGAAGTAATTCCTGAAAGGGAAATGACACTCACAACTCTTGGAGGACTACCATCTGAATGGTATATATTCAGGACTACTCGTCTCAACAATAACGTAATTCTTGGATTTGAGGAATTAATGGCCAGATGCATTCAAGAAGAAACGAGGATGGAAGAGCAAGAAATTCCCATACTTAAAGGTCATCCCTCTGCCTTTTCTTCTCATACTAAAAGAAGAAACAATTCTAGGGCTAAATTCAAAGGAAAGGCTGGAACAAAGGGTGGAAGAAAAGGACGATGTTACAATTGCAATAAAACTGGTCACTATGCAAGGGAGTGCCCTGATAAAAGGGACTCGCACCGAGACGATGATAAAAATCCCTCTCAGGGCAATCAAAGGAATGACAGGTCAAATGGTAGAGGTAAAAGAAGTGTTAAAGATCAAGGAAGAGGACAACCATTCAAGAATGCAAGAAACTCTAGGTATGAATCTAACTCTGTTAACAATAAGTAAGATGAATATTATCTACCACCAGCTCTCTCTACTACTACTCCCTCGGACTCGCTGGAAAATTGGCTTATTGATAGTGGTGCCTCAAGGCACTTCACTAGTTACGAAGAAGCTCTCTATAATCGGATAGAGAAGGAAACCAACCTGGAAATTGTTCTTGGAGATAATTCAAAATATCCCATGAAAGGCGTAGGAAATTTCACTCTTCAATTGAATTAGGGTAATACCATCCACTTACAAGATGTACTATATGTACCTGATCTCAAAAAGAACCTGGTGTCCATTTCAGCAATGGAAGACAAAGGATACAAGGTGGCCTTTAGCGATGGTAAGGTACCTGTATGGAAAAAAAACTTTAAAGATGCTTTTACTCTTGGGTTTCGAGTTGATTTATTATATCAGGTTGGAGGAAGTTCGTTGGGTGTCATGTCTTGTGACACATTTCTTTAGTCCAAACTATGGCATCGAAGGTTTTCTCACCTTCATTATAAAGCTCAATCCGATGTAAGGAATATTGTGACCGGGATGCCCGAGTTCAGATTAGAGCAAGAAGGTGTATGTCCAGGATGTGCCGAAGGAAAGCTCAAAAGGGGACCATTCCCCTCAAGCCAAAGCAAGACCTCTGATATATTGCAGTTGGTTCACTCAGACATATCTGGTATGATGCCTGTGAATTCCTTGGGAGGATATTTGTATTACCTCACTTTTACAGATGATTATTCTCGCAAGACTTGGATATACTTATTGAAAAAGAAGGATGAAGTGTTCTCCTAGTTTTGGCACTTCAAATCCTTGATCGAGAATCAAACCGAAAAGAAGATCAAGACCTTAAGGACTGATAATGGGACTAAATATGAATCCAATGAGTTTCATGACTTTTACAAAGAGGCTAGCATTAAGAGGGAGACTACTACACCATGTACTCCTCAGCAAAATGGTGTGCCAGAAAGGAAGAATCGTACAATTGTGGAAGTTGTCCATGCTATGCTCCATGATCAAAGACTTCCGAAGTTTCAATGGGACGAAGCTGCAAATACCACCGTATATGTACAAAACCGATGCCCTCATCAAGCATTGGGTTCCAAGACTCCCAAAGAAATGTTCACTGGTAAGAAACCTGACGTATCTCATTTTAGAATTTTTGGAAGCCCTGTATATTTTCATGTGCCAAAAGAGAAAAGGAATAAATTGGGTGCATCTGGAAAGAAAGAATCTTCGTGGGCTATAGCGAAAATACTAAGCGCTATAGAATCTATTCAGCTGGTCAAAGGGAAGTTGAGATTAGTCATGAAGTCACCTCTGATGAAGGTATGGCTCTTATCAAAGTAGACAATCTTCCTACTTTAAGGGGATCTAAAGAAGCCGACACTGGGGAACCGAAGGAAAAGGGAGATGAGAAGATGCTCGATGTGGAAGAACCTATCGATCCTATTGATCCTCCTCCATAAGGGCCTTCCTCTTCTAGGAAGAGGCCTTCATGGCTTAGGGGGACACTTAATGATGCTGAAGGACACATTGCACCCAGAGGAAACTTCTGTGAAAGTAAGAAGTCGAACAGGTATTAGGGATACCTGACCATCATGAGCATGATCATCCAAAATGAGCCTTCATCATTCACAGATGTTGTCAAGCATCAAGTATGGAAGGATGTTATGACTAAGAAATATGAGTCCATTATGAAAAACAATGTTTGGGATGTGGTCCCCAGACCCCAGGACAAAGCATTTGTCACTTCAAAATGGCTTTACAAGATAAAGCATGTAGTTGATGGAAGTGCAGAAAAGTATAAAGCTCGTTTTGTCGCTTGTGGCTTTTCCTAGAAGGAGGGTATAGACTATGAGAGATATTTGGACATGTTGCCCAATATACCACCATCTGCTCGATCATAGCCCTTGCTGCTTCAAAAGGATGGAACCTACATCAGATGGATGTCAAGACTGTGTTCTTACATGGTTCGATCAAAGAGGAGGTCTATGTGGAGCAACCCAAAGGATTTGAAATTAAATTAACTATAACTCAAAAACTTAAAGGTATCAACCAAAATATTTACTATTACATAGAAATAGGGAACTATATTATACAATATACATTATTAATATTACTAAAAATATATATTTATAGTATTACTATAATATAGAACTTAAAATATAATATAAACAAACTCATATATTAATAACAACTAGATATACCAATTTAATTATTAGAAAAACAACACTATGATGACAAAGACATCTACAATACAATTAATATAATATAATTAAACAATAAAACATAATTAAAAAATTAAAAACAAAGAAAATTAGAAATAATAATATATTAATTCATGAATTAAAAGATAAATCAAAAACTTAATACAATAATAAATATAACTAGGAGATTACCTACTTAATTATTAGAAAAACAAAACCATGTACAAGTAAAAGATAATTGTAGTAAAAACATAATAAAATTAAATTAGGGTATAAATCTAAACCAACATAGCCTATTAAAATTATATCTTATAAACAAATCTAATTTAATATAATTAAGGCAATAAAACATAATTAAAACAAATGAAATAACAAAGACAATTAGAACAATAACATATTAGTTTATGATTGAAATATATGTCGGCAAAGCATCTCTTAACTATTTATTAAAAGAAATAAAGATCAGTTTTCATCATTCTATCATATCCTGAAGATGAACCACCGTTGTTGGTTCGAAACGTCGATCTAAAGAAAATTAATGTGATGAATCTGGAAGAAGATCTACACCAATTTGAAGATCACAGAAACCTCAAAGACAAAAAAAAAAAAAAAAAAAAAAAAAAAAAAATCTCATGTGTGCAGGTTGAAGAAGGCCCTCTATGGGCTAAGCAAGCACCACGAGCATGGTATGAGAAGATCAATAGCTACTTGATGAAGTTGGGATTCACTAGGAATGAAGCCGACCCTAACCTTTACTTTAAGGTTATAGATGACAAGCCTCTCATAATGGTGCTATATGTTGACGACCTATTTCTAATAGGTGCAAACCCTCTCATTCATGAATGTAAGAGGGAGCAGGCTTCTGAGTTCGAGATGAAAGACCTAGGACATATGCACTATTTCCTAGGACTAGAAGTCTAGCAAAAACCAGGGATATTTTCCTATCTAAAGGAAAATATGTGGTGAAGATATTGGAGAGATTCGGCATGGTGGACTACAAGCCCGTTACTACCCTGATGGAGCTTGACTTCAAGAAGTTAAGTGGTAGTGATGCCAGACCTATTTTACGAAATGCTACCGAGTATCGTCAACTCGTCGGAGCATTAATGTTCTTGGTGAACTCACTTCCTAATATATGCTTTGCAGTCAACACATTGAGTCAACATATGGTTGAGCCTCACCACTCACATTGGATTGGTGCCAAGAATCTATTGAGATATCTTCATGGCACAATCACTCGTGGGTTGAGATACACTGACGGAAATGTGAGACTACTTGGGTATACTAATGCTGATTGGAAAGACAGTGTTGTGGACCAAAAGAGGACTTTTGGGTGTTGTTTCTCTTTGGGATCTGCCTCGATATCCTGGATAAGCATGAAGTAGAAGTCGGTGGCTTTAAGCACTGCTGAGGCAAAGTACATAGCTGTTAGCATGGCCTCATGTGAGGCAGTCTGGTTGCGAAAGCTCTTCAGTGAACTGTTTGGATATACATTGGATACCACCGTGATCCTGTGTGACAACCAGAGCGGGATCCATTTATCAAAGAATCTTGTATTTCATGATTGCTCCAAGCATATCGATATCAGGTACCACTACATTTGAGATATGGTGCAGCGAGGAGCATTAAGGCTCCAACATATCGATACAAATGAACAAGTCGCCGACATTTTGACAAAACCCCTAGGAAAGGTCAAATTCTTGACTTTCCGACAATGACTTAGTGTCATTCAGAGACCCTCTTATGAGGGTCGAGTATGATGTATTGAGCTTTGGGAGCTCCAGGGGGGCGCGAGGTACTTCTTGGAGCCACATGTGATCACAGGGCAACTCACCATCCCCTGGTGGTGCACTATATACAAGGTAAAGGTTCAACCTTCCCCTATGACACCCTGTGGCATTTGTGGAATAGGATGATTAGTTCTACTGTGGGCTAGGATGATTTTTTCTCCATGTTGACCTAGATTGTCATTGATGTCAATATAGCAATATTCTGGATGAGTAAACAATGATGTGAAGCCAAGCAGAGCAGATCCATGAAGAAATAGGAGCAAGAAGCGAAGGAGCAAAGCCATTAGCGAAACCATCAAAAGAGGGACACATCAGAGGAGTATTGCAGAATTCGACGAAACACAGAAAGGAGAAGAAGAGACAAAGGAATCATAATGGATCTTTGAATCTGGTTGAAGAATCAGAGTGAAGCTCAGAGAGAATCAGCGATGTAAGAATTCGCAGAAGGGGGCTCAGAGAGAGTTGAGCAGCGGAAAATTGAAAGGCCGAAATCCTGAAGAAAACCCAAAACCATAGGACAAACACTGAAGAAATGAATCAAAGTCAAAGTGAGGAGACAGATCAAGATTGAACGCACAGGTACCATTGGATCTTGGAGATCAACGGACAAGATTGTTTGTAATGAGTGGCCAGGATTAAGTCGCGCAGCGTAAAGTCAATGAAATGAATGACAAAGATTAATTTAAGTATTAGCAGATGAGGAAATCGAAGGAGTCATCACAACCGTCGATGGTAGAAGATCTACGCTCATTGAACGCTAAATAGATCGGGCATTAGTCAAAGAGAAAGGCGGATTTAAAGCTATAAGCGGGATTTCGGGTGGATGCAAAATGGTAAGTGGTATTTAGAGGAGAGTGCCCAATTCCATTCAATGGTTGACACGTAGAAACTAGAGGAGAGAGAAAAACCGCTCATTTCGGGTAGGTAACTCTCATGCAAGTAGTCCACCTGAAATCGTTGTAGACTGTCGGATTTTGGGGGTTGAAATCTATGGTGGAGAATGAACCTGATAAAGTTAAACCTCGAGAATTGTGTCCAATCGGGTTACGTCATCACCATTGTAATATGCCCTAATGCTATATCATGTCCGTCGTATCAGAGGTTATGCATTGCAAGTTATAAAGGAATGGCACACTAGAAACTTGTAATTGCGATTGAGATAGTGACATGGCTTGTGGGACCACCCATTATATATTTCTAACTATGTTAATGGGGCATCGGCTAGGTTGCGATTGTGATTGCAAGATTATTAATGTATATTGTATGAATATTAAAAAAAAATGGGGGCCTCTCTGATGTTTTCTTTAATATGCAACATTATTGTAATTCGGCCTCTCTTCCACATTAACGTGTCTTGTGAGTATTGATGGATTCGAAGAGACAAAGGAAGCCAAAGAGTGAGCGCAGAGGAAGCTAAAAGAGCAAGCGAGCATTGAGGAAGATGAAGCTCAAGCGAGTAAGGAGGAAGCCAAAGGTCAAGCGTATCAAGCATAAAAAATAGAGAACAAGGAAATTTTAGGGTGGCTAACGAACTATGAGAAAAAAAGGAAGCCAAAGTTTTGGCAAAAGTGGAAGGAATAGGAGGACAGAAGTAAGTCATAGGTCTAGTAGGGTTGGGAGCAGCAAATTACAACCAAACAGATCGAGACAGTTTATAGCAGAGGTTTGGAGCCCTTGAGGTTGGTGCTTCAGAACTGAAAGGATTAGTGTCCTGGGAGTTGGTGCTCCTAAATTCAAGTTTGGTGCCTTGACAAGACAGAGTTGGTGCTCTAGAGGTTGGAGCCTCACATAGAGTCCTTGTTGGTGCTTGGAAACTGTGTGAAACCATATATCTATATATAGATATATATATATATATATATAATATAATATAATGATAGATAGATAGATATACACACACACACACACATACAGCACACACACACACATATATATATACTAAATAATCCCTAAAAATTTGGCCATTTTCTCTTGGAGAGGTTTTCAAGATTCCCTACTATATAGCATTTTCAGGAGCACAAGCAAGCTCGACTCGATAAGGAGAGGAGGCGGAGGTTTTAGCTGAATACACTCTTAGTTTTCGGTTAACTCGATTACGAGGATTGGGGTGGGTGGGTACACACACACACACACACACACACACACACATATATATTGTACTTGATTTATTGCAGAGATCATATTAATAAAAGCATCTATTCCTGTTATCTATTTTTGTGCTCCAAATATAAATGTTTTTAACTGATAAAAATGATAATTGAAAATAAATACTGATTCACCCCCCCAAGTATTTCCAACAATTGGTATCTAAGCGGGCTTCTTCATATCAACCTAATAGCTTGAAGAAGGATTCTTAGTCATGATGGGAAATCAAGAAGTGTCAGGAAGACTTCCTCTATTCGATGGCACAATCTTTGGTTTCTGGAAAAAGAGAATGTCCTACTACTTAATGTCCCTTGGACCTGAAGTTTAGCATTCGGTCTTAAATAAGTACATAGCTCCTTCCACTCTTCCAATGGATCAAGATGAGAGGAAAGTCTACGTTGCAAATGCAAAAGCCTTAAACTCCATCACTAGTGGAATCATTGGTTCTGAATTTACAAAAATCATGAATTGTAACTTTGCCAAAGAAGTATGGGATAAGCTAATTAGCTTATACGACGGGGACTCCAAAGTCAAGAAGACAAACCTTAAAACTCATAGAAGGCAATTTGAAAGTCTGAAAATGGATGATGAAGAAGATATTGCATCATACTTTCTCCGAGTAGCTGAAGTGGTCAACTCTCTTAAAGGATTGGAAGAAAACATTAAAGAAAGCACCATTGTTCAAAAGGTCTTAAGATCTCTCCCAGGCAGATTTGACTCCAAAGTAAGTGCCATAGAAGAAATGAAGGATCTAGATACTCTCAAGATGGATGAAATCCATGGAATCCTCTGATCTGAATTGGATCCATTAAAGACTAGCAAAGAACCATGATTGTATCAGGTCAGGACGAATCTCTAAAAATTCCAAAAACGGCGATCAAAAACACCCTGAACCAATGGCAATGGCAGCCAACGTGGAACGACGAGGACCTCGGTCAAAGCATGCTGACCGAGGCCCATGGAGATTGCGCAGGAGGTCAAAGTAGCCCCTAGGAGCCCTGGATCGGGAAAAAGAGGTGATTTTTGATGCACCTAGCGCTAATCGCGCATCGCTAGGCGAACAGCGCTGAAATGGAGGAGCCTTTAAGGACTTAATCTCATTGGGATCCAGAGAACCGTGGGCAGAGAAACAAAAGGTGCTAAAAGGACAAGGGCGGGACCCGTACTCTGGAAACCGATGGTATTGATTGGGGCGCCCTCAAATGGTAAACAGTTTTGGAGGAGAGTGGAGCAATCCCACTCAACGATCGACGTGTGGCGGCGGAGGTGAGAGAAAACCACCATTGATGGTGCCCTATCGGTCGAGCAAGTCAACCGCGTGAGACGTGCATATGACGTTGGATCTGGAGGAGCCCAGATCGGATGACTGAGATTGTGCCTGATGGAGGAAGCGGAATCGACAAGGAATTAAGTCGCGTTCTAAAGGGATTTGGAATCCATTTGACTGCCACGGTGGAGGAAGAATGCATCCATGACGTAACCGAAGAAACAAACTGACGAGCAGGCTGGCACTATTCAGATGAGGACATGTGGCCACTCCCTGAGCATTCATGCTAACGCCGAACAGGGAACTCCAAGAGCAGCTGCAGAAGGCGAATCGACAGAGGCAGAAGAGGAACTGAACAGGCATGGAAATGAATGGCTAAAAAGCCATGAATAGAGATAGAATACATATTCAATTCGGAGGGAAGTCCAAGAGACGAAGGAAGAGACTAGAATCCCGAGAGGAGGATGGAATACACAGAGAAGAAGGCAGTAAAGAAAGAGTAAGGCATGAAGAGACAGAGGGTCGAGCTGACGTAGTGGCAACATCGAGCACCATTGAGATTGAGAGATTCGATCCACCCCATAGAGGGATCTGTCCAAGCTGAGCACCACGTTGGGCTCTTACCACTATAGACCAGAAGGTCATAAAGCTGGTGGGAAGAAGAGACTATGTACTCTAGTGGCTTGGGGAATCGAAGAACCACCCTACCAAGTAAAACTTGCTTCAGGAGAACTCACATTGAGTCCCTGTATTGTAATTCTCTGTTTAAAGACACAATAAAACAAGGCCACCACTGGAAGCTGGACTGGAGACGTAGCCCTAGAGAATAGGGTGAACTTATTAAAATTTCTTGTGTCTTTGTGGTTTTCTGTTGTATTTCTTTGTTGTCTTTCCATTTAAATGTCTGTGTATTGGCAATCTGATCAATCTGTTGCTTAAATAACACAGAACATACACCAACACATGAGTCTGTAATACCTTTTTGTTAAATAAATCTTTAACTGATGTCACTTTATAGGGTGATTATCAGATCAAGTGGTATCAGAGCGTTAGGCTGTAAGGTTAGATAAGCTTGTGTTGGTTTAGCTGTGAATGCTCACTAGATCAAAGCTCAAATTAGGAGAAGGATATTTGGTGGAAACTAACCCTAAAATTGGGAGAGCCTATTCTCGAAAGACAATGTCAGAGGAAGGTTCTATAGGGCCAGATCCTCAATTCATAGAAAGTTTCCTAGCTATAAAGTCCATGGTAGAAGAGATGTATAGGGACTTTAGAAAGCATAAGGACGAAGATTCATCAGGCTCGAAGCAAGATAAAGAAAAAGATGAATCTCATTCCCATGACCACTCAAAAGGAAAAGGGAAAGAAGAAAGCTTTCCTACACCTCCTAATAGCCCTGTGCATAATAAGAAAGCATCTTTGATTAAACTAGATGTTAAATTTGATTTGCCTATATATGATGGAGAGGTAAATGTTGAAAAGTTGGACAATTGGATTAGACAAATTAATGTGTATTGTAGGGTACAGAACATAGACATAGACAAGAGTAATATTTAGCTGGAAAGCTTACACCTAGGAGGAACTGCCTTGGTTTGGTAGGAAGGCAGAACCCAAGCTGATATGAAGAAGTATGGTAAGACCATCTCTGTCTGGAGTGAATTTGTTGCTGCAATCAAAAAGCAGTTCTATCCATTGGCCTACATGCAACAAGCCATGATGAGCTGGCAAACTCTTCGGCAGTTGAAAGGGAA
>APFE030938698.1:55784-71818 GCA_000404065.3 Pinus taeda
CATCCTAAGCTTTGGGATGAGCACTTGTGCTATGTGCAGCATGCTTACAATAGAGCCAAACACTCTTCTACACAGAGATCTCCTTTTGAGACCTGTTTTGGTTTCATACCAAGGTCTCCTTTGGATTTTGTCTTTGGTAAAGATACCATGGTTAATAGACACAGTAATGTGGACAGGGAAACTAGGTTCATTGAACAGATCCAGGAGATCCACCAAGCAATACAAGAATAGCTGGAAAAGAGCCAGTCCAAGTACAAGGCTAGGCACGATAAGCATTGGATGGAGCATAGTTTTCAAGTTGGAGACCAATTCTGGCTGTATATCAGCAAGGACAGGATGCAAGGTGAAAGTAAAAAGCTAAAACCTATCAGATATGGACCCTTCAGGATACTTGAGAAGATTGGTGAAAATGCTTTTCACCTTGATCTACCAACTTACATGTACATCTACTCAGTCGTGAACACAGATTGCTTGAGGTTGTTTGAGCCTTCAACGATTGAGGACTCTGAAGAGTAGAGTCAATTACCTTATGTTGATGACCTTCTACCTGAATATCTTAATGAATTACAGGAAGACATAGTGCTGGACAAGAAGGTAAGGACGACGCGTAGTGGACAAGTGGAATACCTCAGGATTGGGCTTAAAGGTTCGAAGCTAAGCAGTGTGAAGTGGATTGAGATTGGACAAGTGAGACAGCAGTTTCCTCACTTAGTCGATGCTTGAAGAAAACCAGCTTTTGGTGGTCCAAAAGCTCTTTCAGTGGGAAGGCCATGATTTGAATTGGATCCATTAAAGACTGGCAAAGAACCATGACTATATCAGGTCGGGACGACTCTCTAAAAATTCCAAAAATAGCGATCAAAAACACCCTAAACCAGTGGCAATGGCAACCAGCGTGGAACGACAAGGACCTTGGTCAAAGCGCGCTAACCGAGGCCCATGGAGACTGCGCAGGAGGTCAAAGTAGCCCCTGGGAGCCCCGGATTGGGAAAAGGAGGTGACTTTTGATGCGCAATTAGTACTGGGCGAACAGGGCTGAAACGGAGGAGCCTTTAAGCACTCGGTCGCATTGGGAGCCAGAGAACTGCGGGTGAAGAAAAGAAAAGTGCTAAAAGGACAAGGGCGGGACCCGCACTCTGGAAACTGGCGGTATTGATCGGGGCAACTTCAAATGGTAAATGGTTTTGGAGGAGAGAGGAGCGATCCCACTCAACGATTGACGCATGGCAACGAAGGTGAGAGAAAACCGTCGTTGATCACGCACTATTAGTCGAGCAAGTCAACCACGCGAGACGTGCATATGACGTTGGATCTGGAGGAGCCCAAATCGGACGGCTGAGGTTGTGCCCGATGGAGGGAGCAGAATCGACAAGGAATTAAGCCGTGTTCTAAAGGGATTTGGAATCTGTTTGATCGCCACGGTGGAGGAAGAACGCATCCACGACATAACCGAAGAAACAAACTGACGAGCAAGCTAGCACTGTTCAGATGAGGACACATGGCCACTCCCTGAGCGTTCATGCTGACGCCGAACAGGGAACTCCAAGCACAGTTGTAGAAGGCGAATCGACAGAGGCGGAAGAGGAACCGAACATGCATGGAAACGAATGGCTAAAAAGCCATGAATAGAGACAAAATACATAGTCAAGTCGAAGGGAAGTCCGAGAGACGAAGGAAGAGACCAGAATCCCGAGATGAGGATGAAATACACAAAGAAGAAGGCAGTAAAGCAAGAGAAAAGCAGGAAGAGATAGAGGGCCAAGCTGATGCAGTAGTAACATCGAGCACCATCGAGCTTGAGAGATTCGAGCCACCCCATAGAGGGATCTGTCCAGGCTGAGCACCACATTGGGCTCTTACCACTGTAGACCAGAAGGTCACAGAGCTAGTGGGAAGAAGAGACTGTGTACTCCAGTGACTTGGGGAATCTAAGAACCACCCTGCCAAGAAAAACATGCTTCAGGAGAACTCACATTGAGTCCCTGTATTGTAATTCTCTGTTTAAAGACACAATAAAACAAGGCCACCACTGAAAGCTGGACCAGAGACATAGCCCTGGAGAATAGGGTGAACTCCTTATTAAAATTGCTTGTGTCTTTGTGTTTGTCTACTATATTTCTCTGTTGTCTTTCCATTTAAATGTCTGTGTATTGGCAATATGATCAATATGTTGCTTAAATAACACAGAAGACACACCAGCACATGAGTCTATAATACCTTATTGTTAAATAAAATCCTTAACTGATGTCACTCATAGGGTGATTATCAGATCATCCTCATTTCCTATGAGATGAGAAAAGGTTGCCCAAGTTCCAAAGATGCAGCATTCAAGGCCTCAAAATCAAAAAAGGGGAAAGAAAGGAATGTCAGTAGTGATGACTTTGATGTTGAATCTACATTGGCGCAATTTGTACAAAGGCTGAAGAAAGGATTTAAGCTAAAAGGTAAATACCCTCTTATTTGTTTCAAATGTGGAAAAATAAGTCATTATGCTGCAAAATGTCCTCATAAGCATGATAGTGATGTTGAAGAAAATTCTAAAAGGATGGTATACAAAAGAAAGGTTTCAAATAAGAAGAATTTCCTCTCTAAGTAGGATGAGTCTGATTAAGATGAATTTGTAGTCATCAAAAAGAAATCAACTAAACAGTTCCCTCATTGCAAAGGAGGTAATGAAGAATCAGATGAATAAAATGGTCATGCTGGAAGCCAAGAAGTATTATTCATGGCATTCACAAATGTTGATGACTCAGGGATAGATGTAAATGTAGATGAATTGTTAATAGTGCCATTGAAGAAAATGAGATATTACATAATAAAATCATTTCTCTCAAAGTAGAAAACGAGGAAACAAAAAGAAGGGAAGATCTCTTGAAAAATAAGCTAAAAGAAAAAGAAGAAGCTTGCGAAGAACGTGAAGTAGAAATAATATCTCTGAGGAAGGAATTGGAGCAAATTAAAAAGGTTTGGAAAAGCTCTCAAATACTTGACACTATCCTAAATAATCAGAAACCTCAACATGACAAATCTGGAATAGGTTTTAAAGGAGAATCATCAAGTACTAAGAATAATGCAAAAATCTATGCCGACATAATTTCTAGCAACCCAAAAGAAGAAAGATTATTTCATCAAAGGCTCATTCCAGATCCAAAGAATGGAGAGAGAGTAACTCCAAGGAAGAATGTTGATTCGAATCATGGATGTTACAACAAATACAAAACAGTATTTCATCAAAGGCCCATCTCAAATCCAAAGAATGAAGCGGAAGTAACTCCAAGGAAGAATGTTGATTCAAATCATGGATATTACAACAAGTACAAAACTATATTTTTTTGGGCATTTTTTCCACTGTAAAAAATTTGGTCGTCAAGCTAGACATTGCATGGCTCATAAGAATGACACACCAAAACTGAAGGATCAAATAAACAAACCATATCGCCCCAAAGGGCAAGGACAAATCAAGACCTACAATTCTTTTGATCCCTTGGCCAAATTTGATCTGATTTGCTCATTATGTAACAATAATGGACACAATGAACAAAATTGTCCACTCAAAAGAGGAAAAGCAAGAAGTGGGAATCCCAACACGGATAAATGTGGCCTAGCTCTATGTGCTCAAAATAATGAAAATCATTGGTTGTGGACAGTGGGTCTCTAGACACATGATAGGTGACAAAAGGAAGTTTGTCTCATTGGACAAAAAGGAAGGAAATGTATCCTTTGGAAGTGGATCTGCCAAAATTTCTGGAAAAGGAATTGTTACTCTTATTAATGGAAAAGGAAAATCTCAAAATTCTTTGCTAGTAAATGGGCTCAAACACAACCTCCTGAGTGTTAGCCAAATCTTTGATCAAGGACATAATGTTGTCTTTAGCACCAAAGACTGTGAAATAAGGAACTCTTCCTCAAGGGAAATTGTGGCGAAAGGGGTTAGAACACCAGAAAACATCTATATTTTGAACAAGATTTGAGAAGATAAATGCTACTTAATTCAAACAGATGAAAGTTGGTTGTGGCACAAGAAACTTGGACATACAAGCTTCAATAACTTGATCAATATCAACAAGATTAAAGTAGTATGAGACATTCCAAAGTTATTCAAACCAAATCAAGGAATGTGTGGTCCATGTCAACATGGAAAGCAAACCAGAACCAGTCACAGGACCAAGGAGTTTTCTACATCAAAGCCTTTGGAGATCATCCATGTTGATTTATGTGGACCAACTAGAACTCCGGCACTCCAAGGAGAAAGGTACTTGTCTTTATTTGTTGATGACTATACTAGAATGATGTGGATATATTTTATAAAATATAAATCTGAAGCATTTGATTGTTTTAAGAATCTTAAAGCTCTTGTAGAAAATGAAAAGGACTCAAAGATTAAGTGTCTCAAAACAGATAGAGGGGGAGAATTCACATCAAAATAATTTAATGAATTCTATAAAATACATGGAATTAAAAGAGAACTCTCTACTTCCAGAACACCCAAGCAAAATGGGGTAGTTGAAAGAAGAAACTGAACAATTCAAGAAATGGCAAGAACAATGTTAATAGAAACTGACTTGCAGCCAAAATTCTAGAGAGAAGCAGTCAGGACAGCTGTCTATACCTTGAATCAAACTCAATTAAGACCAAATAATGAAAAGAATCCTTATGAATTATGGAAAGGAAGACTTGCTTCAGTAAAATAATTCAAGATTTTTGGAAGCAAGTGCTTCATAAAAATAAATGATGGCTCACCAGGAAAGTTTGATTCTCAGGTTGACGAAGGGATCTTCCTTGGATATTCTACACGGAGCAAAGCTTACAAGTGCTACAATAACCGACTACGGAAAATAGTGGAAAGCATTGATGTGAAGATTGATGAAGACCTTCCAGAGAAAGAAATTGAAGAACATGAAGTTGATCCTCTCATTGAAGAATAAGAACCAAAAGAAGAAGAAAAAAAATCAAGAAATACCCAAGGAAGAAGAACCATCTCAAACTCCTTCATAAATGAAACTTCTCCAAAAATATCACCCGGAAGAGCAGATTATTGGAAATATAGATGAAGGGATGCAAACCTGAAGAAGGATGACAAATGCACCAAAGGAAAATGATATTGCTTTTCTATCCATGATAGAACTAGAAACATTTACTCAAGCAAGGACCCTCAGTGGGTAAAAGCCATGGAAGAAGAAATGTCTCAAATTGAGAAGATTGAGACATGGGAGCTGGTACCTCATCCAAAGGACAAAAATATAATAGGAACCAAGTGGGTGTTTAAAAACAAAATGAATGAAGATGGACAAATCATCATAAACAAGGCAAGGATTGTTTGTAAAAGTTATTCACAAATTGAAGGAATTGACTTTGAAGAAACATTTGCACCAGTAACTTGTGTGGAATCTATCAGGATGTTCTTGGCATTTGCTTGCTCAAAAGGATTCAAAATCTATCAAATGGACATAAAATCAGCATTTGTGAATGGGGAACTCAAAGGAAGAAGTCTACATGGAGCAACCAGAAGGGTTTAATCTAACAAAAGGAAAAGACCTTGTTTGTAAGTTGAAAAAGGCATTATATGGGTTGAAACAAGCTCCTAGATCTTGGTACGCAAGATTGGATCACTATCTACAACAACAAGGCTTCAAGAAGGGGGTGGCAGGAAGTAATCTCTACATAAATATGGATGGGAATAAGTTACTAGTCACACTTGTTTATGTTGATGATCTGGTTTTTTCTAGTAATAATGATGAGATGAGCCATGAGTTTTCTCAAAATATGTCAAAAGAGTTCGAGATGTCAATGATAGGAGAGTTATCTCACTTCCTTGGACTACAAGTATCTCAAACCATGGCAGGCATGTTTATATCTCAAGCTAAATATCTTAAAGACATTATTAAAAGATATGGAATGGAAGATTGTCCACCCATGAGCACACCTATGACCACAAGTTGCAAATTGAGCAAAAATGATGACTCCCCTCTGATAAATGAAACTCATTACAGGTTAATAATTGGAGCCCTTTTGTACTTAACTGCTATGAGACCCGAAATTATGCAAGCAGTAGGAATGGTGGGGAGATTTCAATCAGCTCCTAAGAAATCCCATTTGTTAGTTGTAAAAATAATTCTCAGATACCTGAAAGGTACTCCTGATTTCGGTCTTTGGTACCCTACGAGCTCAACTCTTACTTTGACTTCATACACCGATGCTGATTGGGATAGAAGTGTCGATGATCAGAAAAGTACTAGTGGAAATGCATTCTTCCTGGGAGACTATTTAGTATCTTGGCTCAGCAAAAAACAGACTTCCATATCACTATCTACAGCTGAAGCTGAGTACATTTCTCTCGCAGATTGTTGTACTCAAATACTATGGATGAAGGAAGCTCTAAAATATGTCAACACGGGTACAAATCAACCAATTACCATCTATTGTGATAACACAAGTGCGATCAACCTCAGCAAAAATCCAATGATGCACTCAAAAACCAAACATATACAAATCAAGTATCATTTCCTTCATGAACAAGTAGCTGAACAAAACATCGTCTTGGAATATATCAATACTAAGGAGCAGATAGCTAATATTTTCACAAAACCTCTTCCTCGAGAAGCATTTGAAAATCTTCATCAAAAGATGGGGGTTATATCTTTAGCATCACTTAAGTTGATTCATGAAGATGTTGCAGAACATGGGGAGTAGTTCAACAGGGGGGAGTCCTTGTGCACTCCTTTACCACTGATGTCAAAGGGGGAGAGAAGAAGAATATTTCCATCAATGACAAAGGGGGAGATTGTTGACCTAGATTGTCATTGATGTCAATATGGTAATATTCTGGATGAGTAAACAATGATGTGAAGCCAAGCAGAGCGGATCCATTAAGAAACAGGAGAAAGAAGCCAAGGAGCAAAGCCATCAGGGAAGCCATCAGAAGAGGAACACATTAGAGGAGTATTGCATAATTTGGCGAAACATGGAGAGGAGAAGAAGAGACAGAGGAATCATAATGGGTCTTTGAATCTGGTTGAAGAATCAGACTGAAGCTCAAAGAGAATCAGCGATGTATGAATTCGCAGAAGGCAGGCTCAGAGAGAGTTGAGAAACGGAAAAGTGAAAGACCGAAATCCTGAAGAAAACCTGAAACCACAAGAAAAACATTGAAGAAATGAATCAAAGTCAAAGTGAGGAAACAGATGAAGATTGAATGCATAGGAACCGTTGGATCTTGGAGATCAACGGACGAGATTGTTTGTAATGAGCGGCCAGGATTAAGTCGCACAACGTAAAGTCAAAGAAATGAATGATGGAGATTAATTTAAGTATTAGCGAGTGAGGAAATTGGAGGAGCCATCGATGGTAGAAGATCTACGGTCATCGAGCGTTAGTCAAAGAGAAAGGTGGATTTAAAGCTATAAGCAGGATTTCAAGTGAATGCAAAATGGTAAGTAGTATTTAGAGGAGAGCGTCCGATTCCATTCAATGGTTGACACGTAGAAACTAGAGGAGAGAGAAAAACTGCTCATTTTGGGGGGGGGGGGGGGTAACTCTCGTGTAAGTAGTCCACCCAAAATCACTGTAGACCATCAAATTTTGGGGTTGAAATCTATGGTGGAGAATGAACCCGATAAAGTTAAACCTTGGGAATTGTGTCCCAGCAGGTTACATCATCACCATTGTAATATGCCCTAATGCTATATCACATCCGCCGTATCGGAGGTTATGCATCGCAAGTTATAAAGGAATGGCACATTACAAACTTGCAATTGCGATTGAGATAGTGACGTGGCTGGTGTGACCACCCATTATATATTTCTAACGATGTTAATGGGGCATTGGCTAGGTTGTGATTTTGATTGTGGGATTATTAATGTATATTGTATGAATATTTAAAAAAAAAATGGGGCCTCTCTGATATTTTCTTTAATATGCAACATTATTGTAATTCGGCCTCTCTTCCACATTAACGTGTCCTATGAGTATTGATGGATTCGAAGAGACAGAGGAAGTCGAAGAGTATATATATATATATATTATTATATATTGTACTTTGATTTATTGTAGAGATCATATTAATAAAAGCATCTATTATTGTTATCTATTTCTCTGTTCCAAATATAAATGTTTTTAACTGATAAAAATGATAATTGAAAAGAAATACTGATTCACCCCCCCTCTCAGTATTTACAACACTCCATGGCAACTATGGAGTAGGATGATTAGTTCTCTTGTCGAGGCATCCTACCCATGTAGTCTGGGACTCATGGGAAGTACCTCTCATATGATCAATGAGTAGGGAAATGAGGATAGGTACCATAGTAGTACTATCGATGGGCACATCGTTGTATCTATCGTACTCCCTATGCTAGGATGACCTCCATTAATCTGGGATCAATGAGAGTGTTTCACACTCTGAGACTTACTTCGGGTTAGTGGAGGATGGTATGATACATCCTCGATCATTTCTTCTTCTTCATATCTTGAGCAAAGCAAAGTAGAGCAGAGTAGAGCAGAGTGGGGTCAAGCTATACAAGACAGTGCATTTGATGGATGGATAGCAGCAACGGTCCGACGGATTGTAGATGAAGTTCTCCCTAGTTGAGAGGGAGTGCTAAAATTGGCAACTAGTTCCAAACTCCATGTGGATCACATTATTTATGGATTCTGATATTTTTCCAAGATTCCTCTCATTGAGAGGTGTAGGATTGATCTAAAGATCATCAGATTCTGATATATATTTATGGAGATATTAATTTATTTTGATTATGGACAAATTGTCAAGGTTGGCCAGCAAACTTATGTAGGCTTAGAAGCCCAACAGTCACGTCTATTCACACTTAATGTTTGCATATAAATACAAGGAGCCTCCTCCTCATTTGGACAATTCATTCACTCATCTTCTCTCTCTCTCTCCTACGCATAAAAGGAGCCTCTCTCTCACTCATACGTGTGGCTAAAAGGAAGATGTCCTAGGGCAAGGAAGACGTAGAAAGAAGGACGCTAGGACAACAGGTCATCTCTTTGACCAGCGTTGACCATCCAGAAGTGGGAATTGGGTGTGGTTTCCTCTCCTAGGCAGGCCACAATTTTTGGCATGAAAATCGAGGTGATCTGACCTATGGCTTGACCATTGTTGACTGCCCTAGTTTAGGGTTGCAAGTTGACTTCAGAAATCTGCAAATTGACTGAACTTTTGGGACTGTTCAAGGGTTGTTTCTTCAGGCTATTCGAGGACAAGTTGACTGGAAATTGACCAAGTATTTTAGAGGTCCATTTAAACTAGTTTTACCAAGTTTGACTTTGTTGATCTAGGGTTTGTTGTTGCTGATATAAAATTACAGAATTCAAATTTTGTACTATTTCTCTCTGCTGAACTATTGAAGATAAAAGAAGATTTGATCAAAGAGTTTCCCCACATTAGGGTTTGTCCCTGGCTAGCCGCCACATCTTGTGTCCCTTTTCTTGGCTTGTTTTCTGTTGATCATTTAATGTTCTATCTGCACTTTACTTAATGTATATGTGATTGCTAATCTATGGATAATAAGAAGAAAAATAAGTAAACTTCCCTAAGCATAGAACATACCATAACTTAACAAAATCTCAATCAAACTTTTTTGCATAATCTCTTAGCTTCTAATATAAATGAAAGAGGTCATAGATGATAATGTTTTTAGCGATCAAGACTGCAAATGAAGGCCACAAAAGATAACTATAGATAGAAATTTTGGACTAGGTATAGAGTTATGCTTGTCAGACTCTAACATGTTTTTATCGCACTACAAGATTTTATGCATGATGTTATTTCAGAAATATTTGAGTCTCTCCTACAAAACAAAACAAGAAAGAAAAAAATGAAACCCTTCCTCCCAAGAAAAACTCCAATCTGAACCCCATACAATGTATCCTCGGGATTCCTTACAGCTAAAATTTCAAAGCTACTCCATTAGAGAATAATCGTTTAATTTTTTTCCATCGTTAGAGTGATTTCAGGTCTCCTTGTATAGATATGATGAGTGTCCAAGAAGTGTGGTTGACACAATGGAGGAAGGCACAAAATTGAAATTCAAACTTAGTTGTCCACAAAAGGAGGAGCCCACCTTAGATTTGTCCAAAATATAATATTGGATCAATAATTTTGTAACAAACTATAAAAATTTTGATTTTTTATTTTGTGCCAAGTATTTCTCTTAATGTGACTAAAAAAATAAAAAATATAAATTAACTTTTGGACCATGGTAATTCCTTTTCTTTCTTTCTCTTTTTCTTGGTTCTTTTTTATTCATTCCTTTTCTTCTTTTAATATTATTTTTTTATTTTTTTATAATAATAGAATTTTAAATATATTTCTTTTAATATAAGTTCATCATCTTAAATATATCCATCGATTAAGTTGCCACATCATTTACTATTGAGGTTTTGACCTGGCTGCCACATCATCATTCTACCACATCATTCACTACTAAGGTTTTGACTAGGTTGCCACATCATCAACCATGGATCCACATCATTAACCAATGCAATGTCAATGCTACATCTTTGATAATTTAATGCCACCTCAACAACCCTATGGGGGTTTGAACCACAAACTAGGGCGTAAACTCAATTTGGGTAAATCTCACAAACCATGAGGGCCCATGGAATGCTCCACATACTACTAGAACCATCAAGACAGGTAGAAGATAATGGAAAGGGTACCTAAGACAATATCAATAATATATTTCTAAAAAAACCTCCAATAAAGATAGGATGTTTCCATCGTCCAAGGAACCCAAACCCTAGGGCTAGGGTTTCATCCAACTACATCATCCCCAACATACCTTCTCTTGTTATGACATCAATGACCTATTGCACACCTACATAATCATCCTGTAACTGCCCTCACTTTGACATCAATGGAAAACTATTCAACAATATCCCTCTTTTTCATTGATTTCAACACACCTAGCAAGATGAGGTATGTTGCATCCTACATATCTCTCTCTCTCTCTCCCTTGATCCTTCGAGGTTTCTCTCCCCCTTTGACATCAATGGAAAAGGGTGAATGGCACATAAAAATGCAACCTACCCCTGACAATATGCCTAATTCTTTGGACCTGTAATATTTTAATTGTTCTCCCCCTAACCTTGTTATGATTTTGACATATTTATCTTGTTATTATGTCCATGTTGGATGTTTTTCAATTGTATACTTGTTCCACATACCTATGCATAAACTCCCCCTATCAACATGCTTTCCTTCCGCATCGGATCCTGTGTTGATGCTCCCCCTGAAAAATATGCTTCTCCTAAAAACTTCCCATGTCTCTGTGAATCTACCAATCATGTGAGAAATCATAGAGAAGCATGCTTTCTCTGCTAGACCCTGGTGGTCTTGTCTTCCTAATTGGTGAATGACCTTCCTCCCTGATTCTATGAGGTCCATGTAAAATTGATTTTACAATCTCGTGTAAAATGAATGATGTTGTGACATAGATAGCATTCTGCATTCCTTCCTCCCTAGTTCTATGAGATCCACTTCAAGCTAGATTTACAATCTCATGCAAATGAACAATATTGTGAGATATGTAGCACTCAATATCTAAAATGACTAATGGGGAAAAAGAGTTGTAATTCCTCCTATCATGGGTGTAAGGGACTCTATCTTGTCTCCCAAAAAATATGCTCTCTTGGCTTTGATAAAACCTTGTGTCAATGCTTCTACTATATTCCCTGCAATATCGATCTTTGTGTCCATAGTTAGTGTTGGAAATAATACTGAGAGGGGGAGGGGGGTGAATCAATATTATCAAGTCAAATAAGTTTTCATTTTCAAACTTACATATACGCTACTTCAGATATGGAAACCAGCATATACATGCAACTGTGACTACAGCAACTAGCGTATAACCTGTAAACTTAAGATTTAATTAATCCATTTGATCTTTAATCAGTGCATCGGAACTTTCATTAACCATAAGAATAGTAAATAGGTGCAGTAAATAGAACAGATCATCACACATATGAACACAAGATATAAGGTGGAAACCTAATGTGGGTGAAAACCACCTACTACAATGCTTCTCTATCTTCTTGTTAATAAGAAACATCTTTTCACAATATTTTTGTACTGGTGCAGTCTTATACCAGTAAGCAGGCTTCTACCTATAAAAGGCTACAACCTTCTCTCATTCTCCAGCTTCTCCTGGAAGGGAGCTACAACCCCCTTAGCTCCTGTACTAGCTGATGTACTAGTACATAGGTGCTGTCCTACAGAAGGCTACAACCTCCTTTTTTCTTCCAGGGACCACGTTTCATAAATTTTCAGATTGGATCCATAAATAACATCAATCAAACATCAAATGTATCTGCATCAACCAATCCCCTTTGCATCAACCAAAACTGAATCAATCAATCACTTCTCTGAATGTTGTAACCAGAATACAGTAACAGCAACCAGACACCAACCCTGAACCTAGAGCATTGTAGCAATAAACAGAAGTAGCTAAAACACATTTTATGAGACGTACGCTACTTCAAGATGAAGAGCCTGCGTGCATACGCTTTTGTATTAAGGAAAACCAGCGTATATGCTATTTTGAATTATTGAACCAACGTGCATACGCGCCTTTGCTGTGCCGAACCTACGTACAGATCTATAAAAGACAATTTTCTCTTTTCAAATATTCAGACATCAGTTATACCCATATTATCATATTTATAGATCAAGTCATGTGCCAAATATAACAGATCAAAATCATACAAAGATACTACTATTCAAGCCTTAAGATCTTGACCCATCAATAGAACTTATCCGTCTTCTAGCGCTCAGGTTCCCCCTTGGTTCAGATCCAGCTATGCACCATAACCCAATGACCAATATTCTAGATCTTTCTCTTCATAAGATATTCAATTCTTGAGTACCTTTGCCTAATGATCTCCTTCCCCTTTTATAGTCATAGGCCTTACTCAATACCATGGTCCAAAACCACTTAGAACCAATACCTGGCTCCAAATACCTGGGTTCAATACTTTGGACGAGATACCATGGTCCAAAACCATAGGTCCAAATACCAAGGACCAAATACCATGGACTAAAAATGAGTTTTCCCACATGTATGCACTTTTCCGTGCATGAAAGTGTGTGCATATGCATACGCGACTTTTGATCGGTGATCCCGCGTGTATACTCGCCTTGGTTAAGTGGAAACTACATCTTTTTCCTTTATTCTGAGAGCCTGAACTGTGATTTGTCATCTGAGTGAGTTTCCATCAAGGACAACCCATGTGTCATAGTGCCAAAACTGAGTCATAATTCCAACAATCTCCCCCTTTGGACTTTATGGCAACCCCAAGTCACTCAAAGTAATTCTCCCCCTTTGTCATCAAGGGCAAAGGGTTGTGCTCCCCCTGAGTACATGCTGAAATCTCTGCTCTGCTGTGTTGTTTATGCTCCCCCTGACTGTAGGCAAGATCTACAAAAAGATATTCTATAAGAAAGAACATGACTCTATACATCATAAATGACCTTCCTATCACCAAAGACTTATACATACATCCATCTCCCAGCCAAGTGGGGATATACCAATATTGACTCATCCACCCAACCAAGTGGGGATACACCAAAATTTTACACATGATAAAACAAGAACATTACCTCATCCATCCCAGGCATAGTGGGGAAACCAAAATAGGTCGTTACATGACCTTGATAATAAAATAAATACATGACATAGAGACTAAATATCTAAGACAAGACTATGATAGTCATCAGCAACTAGTAGCATCTGTCAATATCCAGACCAGCAACCATGTTCTCCCTCAACACCTGTTCCACTTGAAACCAAAAACAACTGTGAAATTGAGCCAAGATTTTCTAAGATAATGCCAACAATGCATTATTAGAATTATATGCTCCCCTTGAACCTGTGCCAGATGGTCTCTGTCAGACCCATGTCAGATTCTTTTCATCCTACGTCTAGCCCATTGTTTTCTTCAACTCAACATATACGCGACTGTATCCACAGAAAGCGGTGTATGTACAAGGATGCTCCTTGTGAAACTCGCGTACAACCACTTTTCTCTGAAACAAATAAGTTTCAATAGCAAGATGATGCATCAACTACTCCCAGCTTCTGTCTAAGGTATTCAAATGTCTCCCTGGGTAGTGGTTTGGTGAATATATCAGCAACCTGTTCCTTGGAGGGAACATACTCCGATTTGACCTTTTATTCAAGCACTTATTCTCAGAGAAAATGATATTTGATAGGTATGTGCTTGGTCTTTGAATGCATGACTGGATTCTTTGAAATATTAATTGCACTTGTATTATCACATAAAATTGAGATAGGTGGAGTACAAATGATTTGAAAGTCTTGCAAAGTTTGTATCATCCAAAGGAGTTATGTGCAGCAAGATGCAACAACCACGTATTTTGCTTCAGCTATAGATAATGCAATTGAACTTTGTTTCTTGCTAAACCAAGATACTAATCTGGAACCCATAAAGAATGCACCACCACTAGTGCTTTTTCTGTCATCCACACTTCGTGCCCAATCTGCATCTGTATATGCATGAAGTGTGAGATCTGTATCTCTAGGATACCATAAGCCATAGTTTGGTGTTTCTTGAAGATATTTAAAAATCATTTTAACCGCTTGAAGGTGTGCTTCTTTTGGATTTGCCTAGAATCTTCCAACTATTCCCACTACATGCATGATGTCAAGTCGGGTACCTGTCAAATAGAGCAGACTACCAATCATGGATCTATAAGTTGGTTGATGTATTTTTGTTGAATCATCATTTTCACTGAGGCTGCATCCTGTTACCATAGGGGTACATACTAGTTTTGAATCTTCCATGCCATATTTCTTCAAGATCTGTTTGAGGTACTTAGTTTGTGATAGAAAAATACAGTCTTTGTTTTTTTGGACTTGTAAACCAAGAAAATATGTCAACTCACCAAACAGGGACATTTCAAATTCTTTCTTCATCACCAAAGCAAAGTTTTGACTCATGGCTTCTTCATTGCTACCAAAGATGATATCATCAACATACATAACAAGTATTAGCAATTTATCATTGTCAATTTTTATATATAGATTGCTATCTGCTGATCCTTTTGAAAAACCTTGTTGATGGAGGTATTTGTCCAGACGATAATACCAAGCCCTTGGAGCCTATTTAAGACCATAAAGAGCCTTTTTGAATCTGCATACAAGTTTTGGATCATTTCCAAGGATGAATCCATCTAGTTGCTCAATATACACTTCTTCTTCTAAGTCTCCATTTAGAAAGGCAGATTTCACATCCATTTGATATACTTTGAACTTCTAAAAGCTAGAAAGAGCAAGGAACATTCTTATGGCTTCAAGTCTAGCAGTCGTGCAAAAGTTTCTTCAAAGTCTATACCTTCTTGTTGAGCATACCCTTTACAGACAAGTCTGGCCTTGTTTCTAATAACATCTCCATTTTCATTCAGCTTGTTTTTGAATATCCATTTGGTCCCTATGATATTCTTATCATTAGGTCTAGGAACCAATTCCCAAGTGTTATTCTTTTCAATCTGCTCAAGTTCTTCATTCATGGCCTTGACCCAACATTCATCTTTGCATGCTTCACTTACATTTCGTGGTTCGACAGAGGAGAGCAATGCCAAATAGCTTGAAGCTTCTGTAATAGTTCTTCTTGTTTGTACACCTGCCTCTTTCTGCCCCAAAATTTGAGTCTCTAGATGATTCTTCTGGACGTACCAGATGGAGTCTTTTCTTCTACCCTTTTTTGTTCTTCTAGTGCCTCATAGGTTTCTTCTTCATCATTAGTCTGATCAGATGTTGAAGGATAGTCCTCATCATCTTCAAAATCTTCATTTTTTATTTGCTTTGGATTGTCACCTGCTTCATCAACCACTACATCAATACTTTCAATAATTTTTCTAGGTCTTTTATTGTAACACTTATATCCTTTACTTCGGGAAGAGTAACCAAGGAGAATGCCTTCATCTACATCTACTCTAGGTTCAAACTTGCCAAGATTTTCATCAGTCCTTTTGATGTAACATTTGCTTCCAAAAA
>APFE030938698.1:84862-116412 GCA_000404065.3 Pinus taeda
GAGATTTTATAAGAAGCATCCAGAACTACTCAAGCGTTGAGGACAACACTTTTTTGAAGGCGAGGGGCATGTTGGGTCCCTATAATACTAGTGATTACCCCATTACTATTGTAGTTATACCCTTATTAATATTGTTGTGCCCCTATTGCCCCCATATTGTTATTACTGTGCCCCATAGAATCCCTCTATTGTTATTTTTGTGGCTTTATATTATAATTGTTAGGTCGGCTGGGATATATTGTGACTCCTTAGACTCCTATATATAGAAAGGAGGTTTTGTCATTTGAATCATCCAAGAATTGTTCATTTATGTAATGTAAAGGAGGTTTCCCCCTCGAAGAGGCTAAATTATAAGGCATTGATCTATCTTTTCTATCTTTTCTTGAGTTGGTTTCATAACATTCCTTTGGTCACTGTTGTTCTAGAAAAGGTCCTTTAATGCTTTCCACATAGCATGCGTAGTTTCCTTCCCATGGAGACTCGAGACAATGTGGTCTTGAACTCCCTCAAGGATTATTCGCCTCGCCCTTGCCACATAGTTCTTTCATTCGACCATAATATGAGCATCTAATGCTGGTGGCTTAGGAATGTCCTGATCAATGAATTCCTTCAAGCCATTGTCTTCCAAAACGGCCTCCATCCTGTCCTTCGAGGCTATATAATTTGATTTTCCATCCAAGGCATACTCAAGCCGCAAACCGTAGAACGCCATCTGTATATCCTAAAGTATGTATTGCAAATTCGAATTTCACCTGTAACCCTAAACTCAAAACTTAGAAATCTCCTCTACTATATTGTTCTCAGCTTTGATACTATGTAGATATTTCTACATATCTAGCTTTGATACCATGTATATTTTCCTATAGATTCATAAGCTCATGCAATTTACTAAAGCACAGGACAAGAATCTACTTCTACTTTCAACCAGCAGAAGCCAATAGATCGATGAGAACAATAATAGCAAGAGGAAGACAAATCAATGGCACATAACACAATAAATATTTGGGAAAAGCCACAGCTCAAAACCCCACTATCTATATTGCATTAAATCATAAATCCAAGATGATAATACAATGCT
Source organism: Pinus taeda (assembly GCA_000404065.3). Lineage (NCBI taxonomy): Eukaryota > Viridiplantae > Streptophyta > Pinopsida > Pinales > Pinaceae > Pinus > Pinus taeda. The sequence goes on from APFE030938698.1 coordinate 85,941, forward strand.
TGTTCTCACAAGAACAATCCCAGCACTTAGTATGATCAATCTCCCAACTCATAAGCAAGCTCAAGCCAAAACTTAGCCTCTTCGACTACTCTCCAAGCCCCTATTTCCTTGCGCAATTCCTATGGCTGAATAGCCCATATTAATGGGAATCCAGTGCATCCAAAACTACGAAATCCACACTAGGTTCAGTTCCTGATTTCATGCATGATCTATAAAACTCATTAAACCATACAACTAATAGTACACCATCCCTGTAGTCTAGTCTCAACTAGGTCTTTCTCAGAATCGACATGCATGAGTTTTTGATGAGGGAATCTTCAGTTAACAGGAGTAGAACTAGTGAATGCATTAGTGCACCAACTGAATGTTAACTCTCTATTAGTTCCACAAACATTTTGGAACTAATTTAACTGAACATAACCCAATACACTAAGTTATCTAATTACAACTCACAATTAAACTCATATTGGACCCCTAAAACTTAGGGAGAACATATACATGACTTCAGAAAGACTTCCAACTCGAAATTCCTAAGCTAATTAAGCTAATTAAACTTAATTAACTATTTACAAGTTGCTATGAGAATAGAATTCGATTTTAATTCTCAGTTTAATTCAAGGACAAATTAAACTGGAATTTCTGGATTCTATTTTTAACATTTCTTATTGCTATTTTCAACAATCTATGGAAGGTGTCTCGTCCTTGAGAATATTTTTGTTTCTCTCCACTCATGAATGCTCTATCATGAGTTGGTGTCCTAAATGCATCGTCCTTATTTGAGGCATTGGTATTCCAGCTTTCATGTTGGTTTATTTTTGTAGTACCTTGACTTTGGGCTTCTCTCTATTATTGGGATGGGACTAATTGATGTGTGGTTGCTCTTCATTTTTTGGATAGGACTTCCTTACATAAGAATTATTTTCTTGTGGTTGTTCTTCATCATTTGGATGAGGCTTATCTTCTTGTGGTTTCTCTTTATCTTCTTTGACATGTGGCTTATCTTCATCATTGGAATGTGAGGACTCACCAATACATCTAAGACCTCTCATGATGAGTGGTGATCTCTGGCAATTAATAATGCCCTCCAAGACCTGTGACCTTTTGAGTTTATGTTTCAATTTGTTTATTTCAACTCTCAAGGTGATTATTTCATGCTCATGGTTTGCGTAGTCTTCTTCCTTATGCTATATTAGACCTTTTAAGACATCCTCAACCCTTTTGGCTTCTTCAAGTTCCCTCTTCAAGGAGGTGATCTGCTTTTATTTATACTACTTGTTCCAATTCCTTTGATTTTCTTTTTATTTTTGCTTGAGTTCGCTTGTCAAGGTTATTTCCCTATTGTTAACCTCTAGAAGTTTTATTTTGAGATCCCCCACTTCCTTATTGGCTTCATCAATTTCCTTGTCCTTTTCAGACGATTGTATCTTATCAATTTGAGCTGAAAACCGGATATACTCAGCAACATTGAAATAAGTACTTTCCTCAATCTTCTTCTTTTCAGCCTTCAATTCTTCATGTTCATTGTGAAGAATACAATACAAGGTTCTAGATATCTCCCAACCACGTGTTAGTATTAGAACCTTCTCTTTTGAGGGTTTGAAATCTTCTTTGGAATCATCAATCACCTTGTCAATAAGTACTAAATGTTATGGATATGCCTTCAAGTTCTTAAGCTTCCATTGAAGGACTTGCTCTGATACCAATTATTGGAAATAATGAGGGGGGTGAATCAGTATTTCCTGTTTTTCTTTTCAATGGGTTACTTAATCTTTAGACACATTCAGAGCATTAAAATAGGATCAAACCAACATATTTTCAAAGTCAATACACAATATTTGGCTTAGGAAAGTGTTGCATTACGTATGAGTGTACAAACAACCAGAGAAATATGGGCAGAAGTACAAAACTCCCAAGGTTTACTAGCAAGTTGGAAGGAAGCAAATGCACCCTTAAGTTTGACACTTGCGTATTAGGGATAATGGGCCCAAGTATAATGTACAACTGCTAATACATAATTTTCACTGCCACGCTTGTCCATTGATCCATACAACAATGTTTTCATTGCTCATGTCACTAACATTGCTCACCTCTGCAACTGCTACATCTATCTTTGCCATTATTGCTACACATGTTGCACTACTATCCAATGCCACTACCTCTTCAGTGCTACATCACTTTGCTATCACTATTTTTGTATACTTCCATATCACTATATCATAATCTGTCACTGTCAAGAGTTCATGCATCAATGTTCTATTGTCACATTTCTAACATTAAATTTATAATGCAAGATCAATGTGCAAGGTCAATATTGTTTACAATAGTGTCACAGAGAATATCACTACCTCATAACTATCAAAATGTATTCAAGCCAAGGTTAATGTCAAGGGTAACAACCTCAGATACAATAAGATTATGGAATAGGGTCACTATCACATATAAGGCATTATCAATGTTTACTCCCATCCAAACGAATTCATAGGTCAAGGTTATATGTCCAATTATGCAATCTCTCAGCAACAACAAATTCAAATGAAGCCCTCAAGGTCACTAATATTGTCATTTCTTATATTTTAATGTTGTAGCACACAGGTTAGCTCATACAAATTTTAAGCGCTCAACAATTTTCACTGGAAGACTATAGATTCGAACCACAAAAACGAGGCATGAACTCGCTCTTCTTGGCAGCCAACAAATACAGGTCCATATCCAAGAGATTTGACAATAGTTTTGCTCCAAAAATTATTTTAATTATGCCTTGTTGTATTGAGTCGAGTCCTCTAGTATGTGTGCCCTATAAGAGGGGCCAAAAGGCTACATCAAGGTATATAGGTCTATAATGATACAAGCATTTGTCTTTTAAAAGGGACATTGTCATATATTACAATTCTCTTTTATAATAAGAGGTGTATTTTCACCATAATCAAGGGCATTGTCATAAGGTGTTTCCAGAACATAGATCCAAAGGTTGTTACTTTATTTCTTGGTAGAAATTCACATATTTTGAAACTCAGTGGTCATAGTATGTCAACCATATATAGTGCTACAGACCTGAAGAATTAAGCCCAATCACTTAAATTTTTAATATCCATATGATTTCTAGATTTGACTTAACACCAATATTCTTGTCATAGCAAAATCAATCATCAATACATCTTAGTGCTTCCAACACACGTCAATGGTTCAGAGTATGGACATCGAATTTGTCTTCATAAGCCACAAGAAAATTACTTAGACCTTCTCAAAAAAATTTCATGTAGAGGTTGGAAGACCTTTCAAAGCATTGAGACAAAGACATGTATCTTTCACAGAGACTGGACCGTGTATCTATTGTGAAGCAAGACGAGATTTTCTTTTGAATCGGTCTCTCTTTAGTTTAGGCAGGTACTTTGTTTAGCGTTTGAGCGTTATCTGTCATGAAGGTTACTATCTTGTGAATTCAACATTGTTTTGAATTGTGCATAGGGGTGTAACAAAGAGGCATCTTTCATTGGCATCTCAACAAGAAAATAGGCAATGAGGCATAAGGGGAGGTGAAGATAAGTTGTTATTGGGAAGAGGTAATAAGAAAGAACTCATCTAGGCCGACATAATGGAGGAAGGCACAAAATTGAAATTCAAACTTAGTCATCCACAAACGGAGGAGCCCACCTTAGATTTGTCCAAAATATAACATTGGATCAATCATTTTGGAACAAACTATCAAACTTTTTATTTTGTGCCTAGTATTTCCCTAAATTTATGACTATAACATAAAAAAAAAAAAAAAAAAAAAAAATAAAAATATATTATATATATATATATATATAATATATATATATACACAACACACGCATAAGTATTTCCCTAAATTTATGACTATACATAAAAAATAAAAAATAAAAATATATATAATATATATATATTATATATATATATATATATATATAATATATATATATATATAATATATATATATATATATATATATATTATATATATATATATATCTAAACTTTTGGAACATGATAATTCCTTTCTTTTCTTTTTTCTTGTTTCTTCTTTTTTTAATTCATTCTTTCCTTTTGATGATTTATTTTTTTAATAATAGAATTTTAAATATATTTCTTTTAATATAAGTTCATTGTCTTAAATATATCCATAAATCAAGTCAACACATCATTTATTGTTGATGTTTTGACTAGGTTACCACATCATCATCCCACCACATCATTTATTGTTGAGGTTTTGACCAGGTTGCCACATCATCATCCATGGAGATACATCATTAACCAATGCAATGTCATTGCCACATCTTAAATAATTTAATGCCACCTCAACAACCCTATGGGGTTTTGAACCACAAATTGGGGCCTCAACTTCATCTGGGAAAATCTCATAAACCGTGAGGGCCCACAAAATGCTCCACATACCACCAAGACCAACAAGACGAGTAGACTCTAATACCAAGGGTCTCAAAGACAATACTGATAATCTACTACTCCAAAAAATCCAATAAATACAGGATGTCTCCATCGTTCAAGGAACCCAAACCCTAGGGTTATGGTTTCATCCAATTGCATCATCCCTGCATACCTTCTCTTGCTATGACACCAATGACCTATTGCACACCTACTTAATCATCTTGCAACTACTCTCACTTTGACATCAATGGCAACCTATTCAACAACGTTGTTATGAAAGAAATAAATAAAAGTCATAGATTTCATTGATACCTACAATATAATCAATGATAGAGATCCAAAACTTACAAATAAATTTTGGAGAGATTTGTGGAAGGTAACAAGGACAACATTAACCATGAGTTCAACATATCATTCCACAAACAAATGATTAAACAGAAATAATAATCAAATGTTTAGAGGGTGATCTTTATTGTTATTTTTCAATCAACTAAACCCAATGGGTCAAGCAGTTTCCTCTACAAAATGGTGGTATGATTCAACCCATCACATGTGACTAAAATTTATCCATTCATAAAGTTTCCAATAAACTTTATGAATGATGGATGCTGAAACTTATCGTAGTTTTCGAAAGTCTTCTACATAGGCATGGTGTCTTAGCATGTAGAAGGTGTTTTATTGCCTCTTTAGGTTTTTGTTTGGTGGAGTAAGTGATTTATGTATTCTTTCCTAAATCTAACTTAGGAAAAGTATAATAATTAAAGTCAATTAATTATTATGGACTATTAAGTCATTTTCTAAGGATAAAAAACTAAATTATTTAAGTGACATAGAAATAATCTCAACCATTGATCTCCTAGATCTTCTAGAAGGGATATTAGGGTTTTGGATTTAGGCTTAATGAAAATTACAAATGAAATCCTAGGGGAAAGGTGAAGATACAACAAATGAAGAAGAGGGGCAACTACAACATTTTTGGGAAAACAATTTCCTCAAGAAGGAGAGAATGAATTATTTGGAGTGAGAAGATCAGTTAGACTAAGGAGAAGGAACAAGAATATAGTGAAAATCTGAAAGTGTTTCCAGGAGGCCAATTGCTGGAGATTGGACTCTGAATTGTTCAAGTGAGGAGGTGCAGTTGTTGGGGAGGCAAATTTTCTAGGGCCGGTTTATGAATGCACAAAGGTTGAGAAAGAGAAAGGTGCAACGGCTGATTTACTAGTCATTAGTTGGTCGATTTTCTTTGGCTAGTTTACATATGGCCCAATTTCCTTTGATAGAATTATTCTAGTGGGGTCGAGTTGTAGGTTCCAACCACACTATTTTTCTTTGTAAATTATCTATGGGTAGAAACCATGATTTTATAGATTAATTAATAGAGAATTGTTGTGGGTTTGTATCTGTTGTAATGTGTGATTGACCTCTCTCTGATTTTATTTCCATTGCATATGAACTTTTGCATGTTAAAATACTAATGATTTCATTTTTCAACAAATTAGAATTTATTTATTCATCGAAATAAAAGTTGGATGGTGTTGTCACTGATGTTAACCCATGGAGTTGACTGGGTTTGACATTGACCAAAAACACCAATCATTGATGTCAAATGGTTAATGAATTATTCTTAGTAATTGTCAAATTACATCAAGATGAAAGTGATATTGTTGGATGGTTGAAAACCCAATTCCTAGGGTTTGGCTTCCTTGGACTGATGATGTACCCTGACTTTGTCGAGGGTTTTTGGTAGGTCAAATCATTGAGTTTGGGTCGGAGATCTATGTCATTAGATTCTCCTCAAAAATATTTTTCTGTTGATATGTGGTATGCCTCGAGAGGCCTCTTGGTTTGAGAGATATTTACAATTGAAGTTGGTGACCCCATTTTACGGGCTAAAACCCCAAGGGGTACATGACACCTCCTCCTACCATTGTCAATATATGACATTTTTTATCTCATAATCTCACCACGTATAAGTTACATAACTCCAAGAACCAAAAATAAGCCAATCATTGGCTCCACAATAGGACCATGTGCACTAAGCCAATCATTGATTTCAAAATTTTAGTGGAATTGAAAATTTTTCTAGACAAATAGTTATAAGGGTTATTACACCAATTCCTTAAGGCTTAAACAAACAACTCAATTATATCTACTAAATTAAATTAATCTTATTAAAAGAAATTTGTTTTTAAAACATCCTATAAAATCCTACCTAATGAAGCCCCTAATTAGTCGTACCAAAAACTATGAAAGGAATATCTTTAAGCCTTCAAATCACACCAACCAAGAAAATGATTTAGCTCTGAATTTTTCGTTGATTTCCGTGATATTCAGCCTACCTCAAGAAGCTAGGGAAACAAGTTTCTTTTTTGGTAAACTACTCTCAAATGTCTGTGGTTTTTTCCTCCTCTAACTCGGTCTCTAAAGGTAAGTGTTTCATATGATTTGGTGTTGGTTGCAAGATGTTTTTGGCATAAAATTTTAGCTTGTTATCTTTGTGGTTAGGAATCTTCGTTTTTTCCTAGGGCATAAAACTAAGAAGCCTCTACTGGTGTGTGGTCTCCTCTCCAAGGAAAATCCAAGGGTAGCGTGAATCTAAGCCTAATATTGAGATTGATCCAAGAAATTTTCATTGTACCACAAACTTGTAGCACTATATTAGGGTAGCGACTAATCATGTTTTCTCTTTGAAGGCAGTGAGGAACTTCTAGAGGATAGAGAGATTCTAGGCTCCTTCTAGGAGACATATGCACCTATTTCAAGTAGGGATGTAGAGTGTGTTTTAAGGTCTTTTACAATCTTCCTTATTATAGGATTCTTAACACTATAGGCAATAACAATGTGAAAAAGACCTATGACTTATGACATGGAAATTGACAATTTGACCTTAACTGGACACTCAAATCTAGACATAACGGTGGTCTTATATATAACTGTAATTGACATTTCAATGAAGTAGCAGTGACATAATATGATACTTGTAAGTGACAACTGTATATTGACATGATTGTATGTTGAATTGACATATCCTTATGGGTATCTTAAGAAATTTATCCTTGTTGTAGCATCTCTCCTCGTATATAGATATGTGTCATCACACTTGTGACTTGACTTGATAAATAGCATACCCTTGTGAGTGATTGTCAATCGATTTTATATGTCCTTGATCTGACTTCACAATGATATATTTGCACTTGTGATTGCTTGTTATATTGACTTGATGAGTGATAATTCCTTGTGAATGTAGCCCTGTTGAATAAATATGTCTCATCACATTGACTTGAATTCATTGCAAGAGTAACTCTCCTTGTAATTATCAATTGACTTGATACCTTAACTCATCATATTAACTTGACTTGACTAAACATTGATACGTTGACTTTGGCTCATTAAGAGTAGATTTAATATCTCATGCAACATGATAATTAGACACAATAGTGATCAGATATATGAGCTAAGTTAAGTAAACTATGTTGCAATTGACCTTGTGTTGAATTGATTTGATGGGTGATGTACCCTTAGTGATTGTCAATTAGCTTGGTATATAGATAGGTCCTAGTAACTGTTGGCCCTAACTTTGTGGAAGTAGAATAAACATACTAGACATAGCACATATGTTGATATTTTGACTTTGACTAGACTTGATACTCTACATGCAACATGATGTTTGACTGACATAATAAGTTATAGATATGTTGACTTTGACTAGTAGAACCTTGAGTTGACAATGACTATGATAACCTAGGATAACTTGATTGTGACCTTACATGGTAACAAGTTTCTAAGGGCACATCATCTTTTTGTAATGATGGATAACAAATTATGAGTAGTGCTCAGTAATGTAGGAACATATGCTTGTAGCTCTCCGTAGGCAGAGCTTGAGGGAAACGGTAGTGGGTCATAGGGATGACTTGTGGCATTTTGGTATATTCCATTACCAGACATTTGGATTCGACACTTGCACCAATATAGGGTGTGTGGTTCTGTGATGTGGCAATCTTCTTTATGAGCTCTTTATGCTTATTTATTCATGAGTTGTGCAGTGCAGTGACAGTGATGTGTAGTTGAGTAGTGGTAGCCAATACAATGATTCATTTGGGATGTACATTGGCATTTAGAGATGATGTACGGTGGTCAATGTTAGAAGTTTGATTTGGCAACATTGGCATGCAGGGTTTGATGTGCAATGCAATGACAGTTTGATCAGTTTTTGTCTAGTGGCTTGAGAAATTTGAGTAGCATTGTGGTAAATTTGAGTAGTACAACATTATATTTTATTTAGCATTATTATATTGATTTAGAGCACAAGGTCTGAAAATTGTGACATGTGGTCTGATGGCTCTTTAGGGTGGTAGGGTGGTGCAAGGCAGGTTATTGGAGTCACCTTCAGGTGGTGGCCTGAGAACACTTTAGGACTGCAGGGTGGTGCTATGGCAAGTAGTAGCCTGCACAGGGCGTTGTGGCATCCATTCATCTGTGGCTAATAAACTAATAGGGAAGTGAAGCATCCTTTCCGACAACAGTTAGTAAATAGAGTGTTGGGGCATTCATCAGGTTGTAGCCTGATTTATAGGGTGTTGGGGTGTCCTTCTAGTTGCAGCAGGATATTAGGGTTTACTAGTATCCTACAAGTTGTGGCCTATGAATTAGGGAGTTGACGCACCCTCATTTGTAGCTTAAATATTGATGTAATTAATATTCCTTTTAAAGAGAGAAGAAGACAATTACTAGAGAAGCGTTCGGTGGTTTTTGATCCAAAGGCGATTTTCCGCCTGAAAATTTTTGTCTATTGTTTTATCTTCTTGCATTGTTGTATGGTCTTGTCTACTACTAATTATTGTTTATAATTGTTGAAGAAGAAAATTAATAATAACTAAAGAATAACTAATGCTTTGAAAAGGATTAAAAGGTGCTAATTACCAAGAAATATTAATTCACCCTCCTCTATGTATTTCCAACAATTATAATCAAAGCTTGGTTCCTTTAGTAACAACTTAACCGCTAGAAGGCATCTTTCATATCATAGAGATGTGAAATTCAAAGAAATAGGTCACAAGGATTTCAAAAGAAGGTATAGGTACAACAAAATCTGAAGAAAGTGAGTATTGTGTGCCAACCCTTGATTTTGATGCAAATAATTACTAGATATGGGAATCCAAGATGGAAGTACATTTGCAAGCACATGAAGTATGAGAATCAGTGGTTTCTAGAAACACATCTACCGACGAAGCTAAAAGGTACAATTCAAAGGCCATGAATATACTTTTGAATGTTTTGCTAATTTCTGTGAAAACAAAAGTTGGTTAATGTTCAACAACGAACCCTCTTTGGGAAAATCTTCATAATCTCTATTCAACAAAGCAATCATGTCAAGATGTTATTGAAAATTCGGATGCTTCTGATTATGATGAAGAAATTGGACAAATTAGTAAGATGGGGTTTCGAAATCAAGTGATCAAGGTGATAAAGGAACTCAAAAGTCAAAAGGAAAAGACATACTTTTGGAAGTAGAATTGAAGATAGAAGAAGAGCTCATCAAGGAAAGTAAAGAGTCTAAGATGATGATTAGTAGCCTTAGAACTCAAATGGAAGAATTCAAGAATACAGAGACACAAGATCTCAAGGGAGAAGTACAACAGTAGCAACAAGAACTCGGCACAACCTTTGTAGAGATTAGCAGGCTCAAACAACAAATGCAGGAAGCAAAACTTGAAAGGAAGGAATCTGATCAAATATACATATCCACATTTGACCAAAAACAAAATGAATTGGAAACCTCTTCAATTGAACTAAGCATGCTTGGGATTGAGATTAAGAAGCAAAAGGAACAAATACAGGTACTCAACAGAGAATTTGAAAAGGCCTATCTTATTAAGATATAGGTTGAAGAAGTAGAAGAAAGAAGTAAATTGTTGAAGGATAGATTTCAGGAAGATATTGCTCAAAAGCAAGGAGAACTTGATATAGCCTGTGATGATATCAACAAACTCAAGGGATCGCAAAAAGAACACTTACAAGATAATAAAAATGAAGAAGAAAAAATGAAGGCAATTAACGATGGTAAAGCTCCAGTTGATGAAGGTACAAGCTCCACATCTTCGTAGGATGATTCTATGAAGGAAGCTGATCAAAGTGAAAAGTCAAAGAATAATGTTGCAACTCCAAAGAATAAGACCAAAGAAGTCAAGAGAAAAGGATGACAACGGACTACAACACAGCCTCCAAAGAAGAATGAAAAATCTTCGAGGTATGTTTGTTTATTTAATGGATATTTTTTTTCGTGTGCTAACTATGGAGATATGGCTAGGATTGTAAAGTTCTTGATAGGTACAACTATCAAGGATCACTGCATCCAAATGAACCATCAAGTACACACATTTATTTAATGGTTATTACTTTTTATGTGCTAACTATGGACATGTGGCTAGGGACTGTGAAGATCTTGGCAGGTACAACTATTATCTGCAAAACCCTAGAAGCAAGTTTTCAAGTTCTCGAGATAGATACCCGAAGGCATCTTCTAATGGATGAGATTGAATGCTTTAAATGTCATAATCATGTACACATAGCTCAAGAATGCAGGTACCATCGAGATATGGAATGTTACAAGTGTCACTATTATGTACACATAACTCGTCATTGTAGGAACAAAATGGAATCAATCTTGAACATTGATGACGAGAATAAGGTGGTTTGGAAGAGGAAACAACTACAGGAATGAAAGGTACAAGATCAGAGAGTGAAAAAACACAAGAAATTTGCAACAATCATGCTTTCAAGATTCATAACAGGTTGTGAGGAATCGAGTCAAGATGACTCGTTAGGTGAATCACTATTTTGAACAATCTGGCTCGTTGACTCCTTGAAGTTTGTAGGGGGAGTTAATGTAGCAATATATGGCACAAGTCTACGATTGGCAAAGTTTGAACAAGATGGCAGTGTCATAACAGGTTCAAGGGGAGTAGAAAAATTGAAGGATTACAGGTTCACAAAGGAAGGTTTCTCTTCAAGGGAAGCACATACAAGACATAGGTCCATAGGGATCGTCATTGACAGACTATTACAAGAAAGCTTCTCATTAGGGGGAGCACAGGCAGATAATAGGTCCACATGAAGCAAGAAAATTCTTAGGGGGAGTAACCCTTTGTTATTGATGTTAAAGGGGGGCAGAAAAACCTAAGAAGGAGATTGAAATATCAAGAAGGAGGTGACGCATGATGTAAGAGGGAGTTGTACTCACAAGAGGAGTATGCATGTTGTCATCAATGACAAAGGGGGAGATTGTTGGATGGTGTTGTCATTGATGTTAACCCATGGAGTTGATTGGGTTTGACATTGACCAAAAACAATAATCATTGATGTCAAATGGTTAATGAATGCTTCTTAGTAATTTTTGGATTACATCAAGATGGTAGCTATATTGTTGGGTGGTTGAAAACCCAATTCCTAGGGTTTGGGTTCCCTGGACTGAGGATGTACCCTGTCTTTGTCAAGGGTTTTTGGTAGGTACAACCATTGATTTTGGGTCAGAGATCTATGTCATTAGATTCTCCTTGAAAATATGTTTCTATTGATATGTGGTGTGCCCTGAGAGGCCTCCAAGTTTGATAGATATTCACAATTGAAGTCGGTGACCCCAACTTCTAAGCTAAAACCCCAAAGGGTAGTGACATGACAACTCCTCTTACGATTTTCAATATATGACATTGTTTATCACCGTAATCATACCATGTATAAGTTACATAACTCCGAGAACCAAAGACAATAAACCAATAATTGACTTCACAATAGGACCATATGCACTAAGCCAATCATTGATTTTAAAATTTTAGTGAAATTGAAAATTTTCTAGACAAATATTAACAAGGGTTAGTACACCAATTCCTTAAGGCTTAAACAAACAAATCAACAATAAATACTAAATTAAATTAATCTTATTAAAAATAAAATTGTTTTTAAAACATCCTAAAAATCCTACCTAATCGAACCCCTAATTAGCCTACCAAAAACTACAAAAGGAATATATTTAAGCCTTCAAATCACACCAACCAAGAAAATGATCTAGCTCTGAAATTTTCGTTGACTTTTCTGATATTCAACCTACCTCAAGAAGCTAGGGTAGCTAGTTTCTTTTTGATAAACTACTCTCAAATGTCTGCAATTTTTTCCTCCTCTAACTTTGTCTCTAAAGGTAAGTGTTTCATGTGAATTGGTGTTGGTTGCAAGATGTTTTTGGCATAATATGTTGGCCTTGTTATCTCTACGATTAAGGCTCTTATGTTTTTCCTAGGGAATCAAACTAAGAAACCTCCATTGGTGTGTGTCTCCTCTCCAAGGCAAATCCAAAAATAGCGTGATTCTAGGCATTGTATTGAGATTGATCCAAGCACTTTTCATTTCACTGCAGACTTGTAGCACTATATTAGGGTAGTGAATAGTTGTGTTTTCTCTTTGAAGGCGGTGAAGAACTTCTAGAGGATAGAGAGAGTCTAGGATACTTCTAGGAGACATACACACCTATTTCAAGCAGGGATGTAGGGTGTGTTTTAAGGTATATTACAGTCATCCTTGTTATAGGATTCTTAACAATATAGGTAATAACAATGTGACAAAGACCTATGACTTATGACATGAAAATTGATAATTTGACCTTAACTTAGACACTCAGACCTAGACATTACTGTGGTGTTATATATAACTGTAATTGACATTTCAATGAAGTAATAGTGACATAATATGATACCTATAAGTGACAACTGTATATTAACATGATTGTATTTTGACTTTACATATCCTTATGAATATCTTAAGAAAGGTAACCTTGTTGTAGCATCTCTCTTAGTATATAGATATGTCTCATCACACATGTGACTTGACTTGATAAATAGCATATCCTTGTGAGTGACTATCAATTGATTTGATATGTCCTTGATCTAACTTGACAATGATATATTTGCACTTGCCACTATTTTTTATCTTGACTTGATGAGCGATACTTCCTTGTGAATGTAGCACTGCTGAATAAATATGTCTCATCACATTGACTTGAATTCATTGTTATAGTAACTCTCTTTGTAGTTATCAATTGACTTGATATCTTAACTCATCATATTAACTTGACTTGACCAAACATTGATACGTTGACTTTGACTCATTAAGAGTAGATTTGATATCTCACGCAACATGACAATTAGACACAACAGGGATCAGATATATGACCTAAGTTAACTAATCTATGTTGCAATTGACCTTGTGTTGACTTGATTTGATGAGTGATGTACCCTTGGTGATTTTCAATTAGCTTGGTGTATAGATAGGTCCTAGTAATTGTTGACCCTGACTTTATGGGAGTATATGTAACATACTAGACATAACACATATGTTTATATTTTGACTTTTACTAGACTTGACACTCTACATGCAACATGGTGTTCGACTGACATAAAAAGTTATTGATATGTTGATTTTGACTAATAGAATCTTGAGTTGACAATGACTATGATAACCTAGGATAACTTGATTCTAACCTTACAGGATAACAAGTTTATAAGCACACACCATCTTGTTGTAATGATGGGTAGCATATTATGAGCAGTGCTAAGTAATGTAGGAACATATGCTTTAGCTCTCTGTAGACATAGATTGAAAGTAGGGACACAGGTCATAGGGATGATTTGTGGCATCTTAGTATATGCCATTATCAGACATTTGGACTTGACACTTGAACCAATAAAAGGTGTGTAGTCTGGTGATGTGGAAATATGTTTTATGAGCTCCTCATGCTTATTTATTCCTGAGTTGTGCAGTGCAGTGACAGATGTGCATTTGAGCAGTGGTGGCTAGTACAGTGATTCAATTGGGATGTACAATGGCATTTAGAGATGATGTATAGTGGTCAGTGATAGGAGTTTGATTTGGAAACATTGGCATACAGGGTTTGATGTGCACTGCAATGACAGTTTGAGTAGTGGTTATTAAGTGGCTTGAGCAACATTCTGGTCATATTTAGTAGTACAATGTTATCTTTTATTCAACATTCTTATATTGATTCAGAGCATAGGGGGATCTAGTCTGAAATTTGTGAAACGTTATCCACTGGCTCTTCAGGGTGGTAGGGTGGTGCAAGGCAAGTGATTGGAGTCACCTTTAGGTTGTTTCCCGAAAACACTTCAGGGCAGCAGGGTGGTGCTAGGGCAAGTAGTAACCTGAACAGGGCATTGTGGTGTCCTTTCAGTTGTAATTGATAAACTAATAGTGCAACGAAGCATCCTTTCCAATAGTAGCTAGTAAATAGTGTTGGAACACTCATCAAGTTGTGGCCTGATCTACAGGGTGTTGGGGCATCCTTCAGGTTGCAGTAGGATATTAGGGTTTAGTAGCATCCTACAAGTTGTGGTCGATGAATTAGGGGGTTGATGCATCCCTCAATTGTAGCTAAAATCTGGATGTAATTAACAATTTTTTTAAAGAGAGAAGAAAACAATTACTAGAGAAGCGTTCAGTGGTTTTTGACTAGGAGGGGGTTTTCCACCTAAAAATCTGTGTTTATTGTTTTATCTTTCTGCATTGTTGTATGGTGTTGTCTATTGTTTATTATTGTTTATAATTGTTGAAGAAGAACATTAATAATAATTGAAGAATAACTAATGCTCTGAAAAAAGATTAAAAATGTTAATTGCTAAGAAACACTGATTCACCCCCCTCTTAGTGTTTCCAACAATAAATTGTTGGGAATAAATAATTGTTGCGAGAAAACAAATTTGGGTTGGTATTAGGAGATTTATAATGGCACCAAAGTTGTAGAAAACTATGCTAGAGATATCTAAGATCACTAGCGTTTACAACAAGAAATTTCTTCTTTTTACGACAACAAAATTATTTTAATTTAGTAGTTGGGGTCTAGTGGCCAAAGTTGATTTGTAAAGATGGCATCATCGAGTAGTTTGCTATATGAAGATAGGTTGGATGGATTCGTTAACTTCAGTCCCTGGAAGGAATGGATAAACATATTTTTAAAAAAGAATGGTTTATGGAATTTTGTTAACACGGATATCCAATTCCTTCATATCCAAACCTAGAAGCTAAGCACAAATAGAAGGATGTGAAAGTGATGGGTATAATTTTGGATGGTGTGAGTGATCACATAATTCCTCATAACAGGGAAGGACACAACACATCAAATGTGGGTAGCCCTTTTCAAGCTTGATCAAAGTACAAATGAAAAAAGGAAGTCGTTGTTCTAAGAAAAATTAAATAGCGTCAAGAAGATCAAGTCTGAGATTGTAACATCATACCTCACAAGGATCCAATGTGCTTGTGATGAAATTCCAGTTATAGGGGAGGCAGCAAAAGATTCAGAGATTGTGAAAGTAGCCCTTAAAGGATGCGGCAAGCATTGGACCACCTTTGTGGATGGGATCTTGGCTAGGAAACAAATTCCAGATAGGATGCAGTTGTGGGATGATTTCATCTAGAAGGATATTTGGAAGAATTCATTAACCAGAGGACAATGAAAAAGTGGTGAGGAGAAAGAGGAGTTTTCTCTCACTACACAAGCAAAAAAGGGCAAAGGGAAGGCCAAGCAAAACTAGAGTGGAGGTAGACCTTCACAAGGTAAAAAGAAGAAGGACATGAGCAAAGTCAAGTGCTTTACATATCACAAGTTCAGGCATTTTTGCAATTAGTGCCCAAACAACAAGAATGGAAAGGGAAAGACAACCATGACATGCACTGCACGGATGGACGAGTTGGCTAAAAAGTTTGAGAAGAAATTAGCTTTCATATTATTCCTTTATGGAACTGTCATGAGAGGTGTTTGGTTTGTGGACAGTGGAACATCTCGTCACATGACAGGATCTCGAGACATTGTCACCAACATGACCAAGGAGCCCATAGATATACATGTAAATCTTAGTGATAATACTAAGTATGTAGTAGAGGGCAATGGTAGCATTGAGTTTCAGATGGAATCAAGGAGTAGGTGAACGAGGTGTTGTATGTACTAAGTTTGGAGAAGAATCTCCTTTCAGTTTTGATCATAGAAGACAGAGGACTAGAATTCAACTTCATGGGAGGTCAAGTGGCTATTGGGTCGAAAGGAGCAGATCCCAGCAAGAGGCGAGTAATTGGGAGAAAGGCAAAGAATCTCTATCTGTTGAGAGGAAAACTAGTGAAGGCTCTCGTACATGAGAGTGACATCTAGAGCGGGATTTAGCATAAGAGGATGGGACACCTACACTATAGTGCTCTTCCTATTTATGAAGAATGGTTATAGGCTTTCTAATGATCAAAGTGGATCAAGGAGTGTCCAAATTGGGTGCATGTGGAAAGAAAGCCAAGGCTTTGGTTCCTCATAATGAGATCAGGTTTAAGGGAGTCATAAATTTGGACCCTATATTAGGTGGGCAAACCTACCTATGGTTTTGTGCATGGTTTTCGCACATGGTTTTGGGCGCGATGGTTTTCAGTCCATGGTATTGGATGCTTCGGCATGTATATATTTGTATTGTAACATATGAAAGGAACATAATGAAAAATCAATCTGATAGTCCCTGTTTTGGGATCCAGGGGAAAATCTTTGTGTATGTGTTTTATGAGTTATGCTCTCGCAATGATTTTTTTTTGTGTTTTAGAATTCGTATGCAGGGAATTTTTGTACGGGGTTAAAACCTACATTTGGTATCAGAGTTGTTTTGGCTTCAAGAGGATGTCTTTGTTGCTGATGGGTTTCGCTCGGGCCTGTGGTAGACCTTGTTTAGTGGGAGATCTGTGGGATCGATTCTGGTGGTGAAAGAAGATGGCGAGCAGTGGAAAGATAGAGATCAGGAAACTTAATGGTCAGAGTTTTGAGTTATGGAAACTCAAGATGGAGGATCTGTGATAGATAAAGATCAGTGGATCGCGGTAGATCTGAGTACTAAACCAATGGGAGTGTCCGATAAAGAATGGAAGAAGTTGGATCAGAAGGCAAAGAGCATAATACGATTATGTGTCTCAAATTCAGTATTGTTGAATGTATCAGGGGAAGCTACGACTAAGGCTTTGTGGGTCAAGTTAGGGACTTTGTACCAATCTAAGTCTCTGACGAATAAACTGTTCCTAGGAAAAAAGTTGTATAACCTGAGGATCAAAGCTGGAGACTCAGTCACAGAGCATATGAACGCATTTAATACTATGGTAAGTCAGTTATTATATGTTAATATTAAAATTACATATGAAGTTTGTTGTGTTCTCTACCAAATTCGTGGGATAGTCTAGTTATTGCAATAGGTAGCAATGCAACTGCCTTGTAGTTTGATGAAATATTCTCATCTTTGTTGACGAAGGAGATGAGATGGAAAAATATGGAGAACCAGAATGGTGATGCCTTCTTTGTACAAAGGCGGTCCCAGAACAGAAACAAAAATAAGTCATCGAGTGGGAGATCTAAGTCTCCAGGAAAACTTGTAAAGGTGGTGCGTTGGAAATGCGAAAAAGAAGGGCACTACAAAATGGATTGTAAATCTAAAACTCTTGACAAAGGAAAGGGATTTGATGATGCTCCTTCTGCAAAGGTGAAAATCACTTCAGATGAAGGTGGGGATGTGTACTTGGCTTCTTCAAGTACACATGTAGATAATGAGGCATGGTTGATTGACTCAGGTGCATCCTTTCACTTCACTCCCCATAGAGAGTGGTTCTGCGAGTATGAGAAATATGATGGTGGTGATGTCTTCTTTGGGGGATGACAAGAAGGCTAGAATCATTGGTCGCAAAAAATTCAAGTTCAAGTTGCAAGGTGGAAGGAATAGAACACTTCCGGGTGTTCTGCATATTCCTGCATTAGCCAGAAATCTGATTTTTGTAAACAAGTTGGATGATGTAGGTGTAAAAACAGTGTTCGAGAAAGATACCTGCAAGATGGTTTGGGGAGCACTGGAATTGATGTGAGGAGTTTGGATTAGAACTCTATACAAGCTACAAGGTAGCATTGTTGTTGATCGGTGCAACAATTGTATGGTTCCTGAAAGTGGAGCAAAAAGACTGATGGTCTCTGGAGAAAAGACCATGTTGTGGCATCAAAGACTTGGACATATTGGAGAGAAGGGCCTCTGAATACTTCATGGTAAAGGTATGGTAGAAGGTATGACTAATAGCTCTTTGGATTTTTATTTCTATGAAAATTATGTATATGGGAAGCAGAATCGGGTGAGTTTCCCCTCTGGTGGTAAGGGGGCGAAACAAATATTAGCGTTTGTGTACAGTGATGTGTTTGGGCCTGTGAAGGTTCCATCACTAGGTAATTCTATGTACTATGTATCATTTATGGATGACTTCTCAATGAATACATGGATATATTTCTTCAAGAAAAAACCTGAAGTCTTTGACAGGTTTTAAGAATTTAAGGCTCTGGTGGAAAACCAAATAGAGAAAAAGATAAATGTGTTGAGGATAGATAACGGTGGAGAGTTTTGCAACAAGGAACTTGAAGAATTCTATAAGAAGTGTGGTATAACGTGACAGAAGACTATTCCATACTCCTGAGCAAAATGGAGTTGCAAAAAGAATGAAGATTTTGATGGAAAGAGCAAGAAGCATGCTCAGTGGTGTCGGGTTAGGACAGGAATTCTGAGCAGAGGCGGTGGAGACAACATGTTCCCTGGTCAACAGATCACCTTCATGAGCGTGGGAGGATAAGACTCCACAAGAGGTATAGACTAGTAAGAAACTCTCTCTTTCACATCTGAGGGTATTAGGATGTGATGCATATGTACATGTTCCAAAGGAGAAAAGAACAAAGTTGGATAGTAAATATGAAAAGTGCATCTTTATTGGGTATAAGGATGGTTTAAAGGGTTATAAGCTTTAGAACCCAGTAACAAGGAAGGTTGTGTACAGCCGAGATGTGATGTTTAGAGAGGTGAAAAATGTTATTAAACATGAAGTCTCATCAAAGGAACCTGAGAAGATAGAGTTTGAGCTAAAAGAGGAAGAATCAGACTCTACAACAGAAGATGAATTAGAAGATGAAGAGCCACAAACTATGGTTGTGAGAAGATCAGTTCGAGAAAGAAGGCAGCTGGAAAGGTATAGTCCATTTGCTTTCTGTTCAAATTTTGCTTTATCTATCACTGATGATGATCCCAAAACTGTGAAGGAAGCAATAGATTCAGAGGATGGAAAACTCTTAAAAGAGGCCATGGTTGATGAAATGGCATCTTTGCACAAAAATGAGGCTTGGGATTTGGTGGAGTTGTCCGCTGGAAGGAAACCCATTGGCAGCGAATGGGTGTTCAAGAAGAAGACAAATGCAAAAGGAAAGGTGCATAAATACAAAGCTCGGTTGGTAGAAAAAGGTTATTCCTAGGTGTCGGGAATTGATTTTCGTGATATTTTTTCTCTTGTTTCCAAGGTAGTTTCTATTAGATTATTGTTATCTATTGTCACTACTTTTGATTTTGAGGTAGAACAGATGGATGTGAAGACAACATTTCTTCATGGGGATCTGGAAGAAGAGATCTACATGAAGCAACCTAAAGGTTTTGTGGTGAAGGGTAAGAAATAACTAGTATGCAAGTTAAATAAGTCTCTGTATGGGTTAAAACAGTCACCAAGGATGTGGTATCAAAAATTTGATACATTTATACGGAAACTTGGCTTCACCAGAAGCAAAGTAGATTATTGTGTGTCTTTTAAATTAATTGGTAATCATGTTATTTATTTGGTCTTATATGTGGATGATATGTTGCTGGTTGGAAATGACAAAGAAATTATCCAGGATTTAAAGACCCAATTGTCCTCCAAATTCGACATGAAATATCTTGGTGTTGTAAACTATATTTTGGGCAAGGAAATTAAAAAAGATCGGGCAAAGAGGAAGCTTTGGTTAAACCAGAGGAAGTATGTCGAGACAATATTGCAGAGGTTTAATATGCAGGATAGTAAATTGGTGAAGGTTCCTATTCCTGTAAGTATAAAGTTATCTACTAAATAGTCCCCCAGACACAAGAAGAGGAAGAGGGCATGTCCCATGTTCCATATGCAAGTGCAGTCGGTAGCCTGATGTATGCGATGGTTTGTACTAGACCAGACATTGCACATGCAGTGAGAGTATTGAGCAGGTTTATCTCAAAACCAGGGAAGAAGCATTGGACAGTAGTGAAGCGGGTTTTCAGGTATTTGCGTGGTACTAATGATTATGGTTTGTGCTACCAAAGAAGACCAAGACTGGACAGAGTTTTGGATATCCATGGCTTTGTTGATGCAGACTGGGCTGGAGATCTAGATCAGAGGAGATCTACAAGTGGGTATGTGTTTAACCTATTTGGAGGTGCAGTCAGTTGGATGAGTAAGAAACAATCTGTGGTGGCACTATCAACTATAGAGGCAAAACACATGGCAGCCACTCATGCAAGCAAGGAAGCAGTTTGGTTGCAGATATTGTGTTCAAGTATGGGGTTAATACAAGGAGCTATAAGAACAGATTGTGACAGCCAAAGTGCAATTTTCTTGGCAAAGAACCATGCTTACCATTCAAAGACAAAGCACATTGATGTTCAATATCACTTTGTGAGGGATATGATAAAAGACAAAAAGGTGTTGCTAGTAAAGGTGGACGCTTTGAAGAATACTGCAGATGCATTGACAAAATATATGATCTCTGAGAAGTTCTCTTGCTGTAGAGAAACTATGGACATTGTAGGGCTAAATAAATTACTAAGCTCTCATGTGGCCCCCTGTGGAAAGAAAACAAGTGGGAGAATGTTGGGTTGTGTTATATTCTTTCCACGACTAGCCTCCCCTTTGTTGCACCGATTGCGTAGCGTGGGGGTCACAGGGGAGGCAACAGCCCCCCCTGTCTAGGGGGTTTGAAAAAGGCGAGTAGCACCCCTTTGCGAGATATAGGGCAGCGCCCCAGGGAAATTTTTTTTGTGCCCCATATTAGGTGGGCGAACCTACCTATGGTTTTGTGCATGGTTTTCGCACATAGTTTTGGGCGCGATGATTTTCGGTCCATAGTATTGAATGCTTCGGCATGTATATATATGCATTGTAACATATGAAAGGAACATAATGAAAAATCAATATAGTAGCCCCGATTTTGGGATCCAGGGGAAAATCTCCGTGTATATGTGTTTTATGAGTTATGCTCTCGCATTGTTTATTTTCTGTGTTTTAAATTCGTATGCAGGTAATTTCTGTATGGGGTTAAAACCTACAACACCTACACTACAGTGCTCCTCTCATTTATGAATAATGGCTACAGGTTTTCTAGTGATCAAAGTGGAGAAGCGAGTGTGCAAATTGGGTGCATGTGGTAAGCAAGCCAAGGCTATGGTTCCTCATAATGAGACTAGGTTTAAGGGAGTCCTAAATTTGGTGCACTCAGACATTTTTGGTCCTATGTCTGTGGAGTCAATCACAAGTTCTTTGTACTTTGCAATATTCAAAGATGATTTTTCTAGGAAGACTTGGATCTACTTCCTTAAGACCAAGGATGAGGTCTTCAAACGGTTTCAAGAGTTCAAAGCACTTGTGGAGAATTGGATCGAGAAGAAGATTAAGGTGTTGAGATTGGACAATAATGACTTCTGGGATTTTTGTAGGGAAACAAGAATCAAGGAGCTCATGGTACCTTACAACCTTCAGCATAATGGAATTGTCGAGAGGAAGAGCATGGCCATAATGGAGGTAGCATGGGAAATGATTTATGACTAGGAATTACCTATGTTTTTGTGGGCGAAGCCTATAATACAATTGTTTATGAACAAAACAGGATTCCTCACAGTATAATGGAGGACGTGACCCATGAGATGTTTACAAGAGTGAAACCATATGTGTGTTGTTTGTGCATCTTTAGTAGTCTAACGTACTTCCACATTCCCATGGAGAAAATAACTATGTTGGAGCCCTTATAAAAAAGGGGCATATTTGTGAGCTACAATGAGGTCTCAAAGGCCTACCTTGTCTACATTCCAGGATAGAGGAAGGTTATCATCAATAACGATGTCAAATTCGAGGAGGGCATGACCTTTAAGATATCTCATGAGAGAGCCAAAAAAAAGTATATGATCAAGAGCAAGAGGCTCCTAAGGTTTAGCATGGACCAACAATAGGATCATAACCTATAGGTTTGGAGGAGGAATGAGATGTTCCTTCAAGCTCTACCAAGAGGAGGCCGAGAGAGGTCGAGCAGACCTTGAGGGATACTAAGGGGCACCTTGAGGAAAAGAAGACCACCGATGAGATTTTCCTATTATTTGACTTTGTCAAGCAATATCAGTAAGTCTAAGCCTTCTAATTTTGAGAAGGCTACAAATGAGCAGGTCTGGAGGGATGCCATGGTGGAGTACAACTCCATGAGGAATGATGTGTGGGACATAGTGTAGAGACTAGAGGGAAAATCAGTGGTCACTTCTCAACGGGTCTATAAGATCAAACATGCAACTAATGCCAGTGTCAAGAAGTACAAAGTGATGTTCGTGCTGAGAGGGTTCTCCCAATAGGAGGCAATGGATTACAAAGAGGAATTCACACTTGTCCCCAAATATGCATCCATTAGAGCAGTTATGTCCATTGCTTCAGAGACGGAGGGAGGATACATCAAATGGATGTGAAGATTGCATTCCTCAACGGGGTGATTGAGGAGAAGTATATTGAGCAACCACAAGGCTCTGAGGTGCATGGGAAAGAGTTTTATGTATGCAGGTTGAAGGCGGCCCTTTATGGGTTGAATCAAGCTCCACAAGCATGGTACACCATTATTGATGAATATCTTCTTGGTTTGGGCTTCACCAAGAATGAGGTAACACCAACCTATACTATGTAATCATTGAGGATGGACCACTCATCTTGGTACTTTATGTGGACGATATCTTCTTGACAAGGTCAAAAAAGCTCATAGGGATATACAAGGAGGATCTTTCTTCGGAGTTCAAGATGAAGGAAATCGACATGATCCACTACATTTTGGGATTGGAGGTGTGGTAGTAGCCAAGAGATTTTCTTTGGGTAGGCCAATTATGCAATTGAGATCTTGAGGAGGTTCGGGATGGAGGATTGCAAGCCTGTCTATACTAGTGATCACTAGCTCAAAAAATTTGAATGCTTCTAAAGGCGAGTTCGTGGATCCCATACTATATAGGAAACTAATAGGTTCCTTGATGTATATGGTGAACATTAGGCCATAAATCTATTTTGTTGTGAACGCACTCAGTCAATTCATTGTGGAGCCGAGACAAGTTCATTGGGTGGTAGTGAAGCGTGTGTTGAGGTACCTGCAATGTACAATGGACTTTGGGCTCATATATGTTGGTGTTCAAATCTTCCTAGCATGTGGAAGATGATTTATTACCTCTTTAGGTGCATGATTGGTGGAGAAAGTGATTTATGTCTTCTTTCCTAAGCCTAACTTAGGAGAAGTACAATAATTAAAGTCAATTAATTATTGTGGACTATTAAGTCATTTTCTAAGGATAGATAATTAAAATATTTAAGTTACTTCGAAATAATTTCAATAGATTGATCTCTTAGATCTTCTAGAAGGGAGACTAGATTTAGGGATTTAGGCTTAATGAAGATTATAAATGAAAACCTAAGGAAAAGGTGAAGATACAATAAACAAAGAAGAGAGGCAACTACAACATTTTCGGGAAAGTGATTTTCTCAAGGAGAGAGCTAATTCTCTTAAGCGAAAGGCTCAATTAGACTTAAGAGAAGGAGAATAGAGGGATAATTTCATGAGTGTTTCCAAGAGGCCAATTTGCTAGAGGTTGGGAAGCTGATTTGCCAAGGTCAATTTGTGAATGTTCGGAGGATGAGCAAGGGCAAGGCGTTGGGACCAATTTACTAGTGAGAGGTTGACCAATTTTCTCCAACGTGATTTTCTTCAATGGCTAGTTTCCAATTGCCTGAATTTCCTTGGGAAAAATTATTCCAATGGAGCCAAGTTGCAAGTTCCAGTCACTGTATTTTTCTTTGTAAATTCTCTTTGGGTCAAAACCCTAATTTTTCCAAATTAATTAATGAAGGAGAATTGTTGTGGGTATTTATCTGTTGTAATGTCTGATTGATCTCTTTTTTATTTTATTTCCGCTACATATAAATTTCTAGATGTTAAAATATCAGTGATTTTATTTTTCAACAATTTATAATTTATTTGGTTAATATAATAGTTTTTTGGGAGTAAATAATTGTTGCAAGAAAATAAATCTGGGTTGGTATTAAGAGATTTAACAATGGACAAACTATTCCAATGCACACGAAATGACAAAGGAAAATTAATTCTTGAACAAAAGGTGGTTATAGATAGACATTATTCCTCTTGAAATAAAACCATTATGAAGTCCTTACTTAAGTGGAAGTGGAAGAAGATGCCTCCAAAAGGAACCATGAGAAAATGAACAATTCATGATGCACCAAGCTCTATTACAAAGCTTTGAGGGAAAAACTTAAGTTAAAAGATGGGGACCATGTTAAGGTCCTAACTCTCATTCATTATAATTATATTAGTTACGGTCAATTCAACCGAAGGGTGTAGGATAATTCATGCCTCTGGTTACCTCTTTTTTATAAATCAATGAGACCCATTTAAACACCCATCTTATATTGTGCATTTAAATATTTTGAAATTGGAGGTTGCCTCATCTCAAAAACTTATTGTTCACTCATTCACTTGTTTAAGGCATGGTATCACTGAAAGTGGTGTTTTTAATGTTTATTGAGTTATTTTGCTTATAAAACAAACTCTCTATGTTCATTGTCCCTTCAGTAACAACCTTTGTTTGGACATCATATGATATTGGGAAAATCTGCTTGATCATTTTTGGACAAACATAAGACCTGAATACTAGATTAAAAATGCCCAAGTTCCAATCTCCCCACTTGATTATGCAATTCCAGTTGTTACTGATAAAAGTTATATTGTGTGTGTAAAGAGAGAGGATTCAAAATGTCTCATAAGAACAACATTTTATTCCAAATGTAAATATCTCAAACAACATTTTATTCAGAATCTAAACATAAGAAATGTCACAAATGATTTCCTGTAAAAATTCCTAAGACCGGACATATCCCAAAATATTTTTACTGTGATTTTAATTACTCGGACTCTACACAATATTTGTAACCTCTTTATGTTTCCAAGTTCCTTAATTCTAAACACAGTAAAGAATTTATATTATGGGAAATACATCCAATAATAGACAGATAAGTCCAGTGATATTATTCATGCTCGTCTCTATGGCGAAAATTGACGATGTGAGATCTAAAATCAGGCCAATCACATTTGAAGCTGCAACCATGTGGCCCGAGTCTAGAGTTGATGCACTAGACCTAGTTAGAAGATTGATAAGACAATGAACTTCAAACAACGTTCTCTGCACTGGACAGAAAAGCAAAAGGTGGATTGCTAGTTTTAGATCGGCCTGACCTTAGAGATAAATATTTCTAGGTCCATGAATTTTTAAAAGAATATTACATAGGCATATTACCTATAGCATTTCTATCAAACTAAGATTTGCAGAAGGTAAGATCTCAGTGTCATATACAACCTATTCAAAAAAATTAAGTGACTCAAATTGTGAATACCCCTCCACACAGCAGAGTCCTTGGCGAAACTAAATAAAACTTCTTGGTTGTCTTTTCTTCGCACGTGTCTCATCAAGTTCATTCATCCAGTCAGACAGCCAAAACAAGCCCTTATACCCATAATATACTGCACCAACCAGCAGTAGCAGAAACAAAGCCAACAAAATATACTGCCATATTTTATTAAATATTTCCTGCAAAAGAGATAAAAGCAAAGAACTCCATTAGTACAGCTTCATGTAGCAGATGCAACTTGTGTAAACCAAGTATTGATAGGCTATTTAGAGTTCCAGGTTTAGTGCCAGAACAAAACAATAATACTGAAGAAATAAGTGATTGTAAGCAGTCAATAAAGGTGGAAAGGTTATCTAAAACCAAAACAGACAGGCGTAAACTGTCAACTGCTAAGTAATAAAGAATATGGACCAAATAACAGGAAAAGAACTGACGCCAGCAAAATCTTGTTTTGGTGGTTCGACAACCTGGACTCTATGCTCAAGGTATCGAAATAGTCTTACTCTTTAGAGACTAAGCCCCGACAATGTTCTTAATGCATGCTGAAGTAGTTCTCTTTTAGGCATTTAATGTGCTGTACATGGGTACAGAAGCAAAGCTCTAGCAAACAATTATGCAAATAAACTGAAACTAGCGAAAGAGCTCGCTAACCAAAAGCCTTACATGTAGTGATGATCCAAGACTCGATAAGAAGGGACCTTAAGAAATGTACAACTGAGGAAAACAAAGAAACCCATTTAAGATGGCCTATTAGTTCAAGATAGGTCAAACACAACACCTATTAATTGGTCGAGGTGTGCTACAGCCTACAATGTGGTCCTGGTCCTACATGTACTCACTAATGGCTAGCTGGATATGTTAGAGTTCTCACTGGCCATTAACTATCTGTGTAATATTTTCCCCATCCTCAACTCTTGGTCATCTAACACAAAAACTCTCGAGTCAAGTATTTGTTATCTTTGATATATGAATACGAGATGATTTTATAATAGTTTACAGCATATACGTATTGTTTCTAGAGCTCTTTACTAATAGACATAACCTTTAGCTTCTGCCTATTCACGAATTAAAAATTGTGTTAAGCTAACTAACTTCTGTAGTCAAGTCAACCTAAGAGTGTAGAATAATTCCGCAGGAAATCATTTGTGACAAAATTTTATGTTTACATTTTAAATAGAATGGTGTTCATTTTGAGACACAAAAGGTATTGGATTTGATCCAGCAGATCAGGCCCCAGTTCTGTTCTCACTCGGCTGATCTGGATCTCCAACAGTGCACTCTTGCACTTCCAGAGGAACATGCACTCACTTGAGAAAATCCTGCTCAAAGGCTAATGCCAATGTATCATGTGTCTTTCTCCTCTCCTTAGCCTTGTTTTTATAACTTTACATTGAGCTAAATCCCTAACCCTAATCTCCAAAATGATTGATGACCGAGATTAGATCTTGTTTCACTTGAGATCAATGGTTGAAATTAAAATATAGTCACTAAAATACATTACTTTACTTTTCCTATGTTTTTTAGCTCAATTAAACAACGCAATAATCCTGTGTTTTTCCTACATTTAATCTTAAACTCAGTTACATTAGCAACTTGCTCACACTTGACCAATTGTCCTAACGAGATTTGTGGGCGACTAATGCACGCCTAGACATTTAGGCCTATGCAGTACCTACCCAAGCTACAAAATCAATATCCATGACAGGTTCAAACACATTGAGATCAGGTACCACTTCATACGAGACAAGATTTAGAAGGGAGCAATGAAACTCTGGTATATATCCAGACATCAGCAAGTTACAAATATTTTGACCAAGACCTTACTTAGTCAAAGGGAACTTTGAATTCTTAAGAGGAAAACTTGGATTGGTGTAGAATTCCTTCCTCGCTAAGAGGGAGTGTTGATGATTGTAGCTCGAAGAAGAACTTCTACACAAGTTTTTGTCAAATGTGCATGAAGTTGTCGAAAGTCCTTTCTATTTTTTAATTCACTTTATTAAACTAAGTTATTAAAGTGAAGAGCATTTAATTGTAAGTTATGAAAAGTATAATAAAGTGTACTTCAATTACATTAGTGACTTAGATAAATCTCCACTATTGATCACTAATGCGATTGGGATTTAATCTCAAACATTGATCTCAACGTGTGATTAGGTTTGTGGGGACTTAGACATTAACTCAAAATTACAAAGGCGGCAAGGTAGAAGGGACATGACACAGTGAAAGATATAGTGACTCAGTTGCATAGAGTGACAGAGATTTTTCCCAGTACGCAAGCCAAGAGAGAAGGAAAACATGAAGACAACAAGGAAATCAATCTTGGAAAATTTGTGGAGGCCGTACTATATGACAGAGAGAGGTCATATGATTTGGGTGTAGAATGGATTGGGAGGAGTTATCCGTACAATTCAGCCAAGAACTTGCATATATGATTTCCAGCAAGGCCATACTTAGTCGCACACTATACAAATAATAGGCCCAACAAATTTCTATGGGGTTTATCTTTCTCAATGGGTGAGTTTGTTAAATTTCTAATACCAGCCCATATTTATTTTTTCTCAACAATTATTTATTCTCAAAAAAATATTTTATTACCCAAATAATTTCTGAATTGTTGAAAAAAAATCACTAATATTAAAACTTCCAGAAATTAAAATAGAGTGAAAAAATAAAGCAAATCAATTATAACACAACAAGAAATGTACACCCATAAAAATTCTCCTTCATTCAATAATCTCAGGAAAATATGGGTCTCAAACAACAGAGAGAATACATAGAAAAATGTAATGACTAGAACATGTTAGAGTCCTATAATATAGAAATCAGAGTGTCTTTGACTCTTACTATTCATCCAGGAAGTCTGCCACACTGTTATGAACATAAATTATGTAAAAATAAATAATAAATAATAATCATAATAATATAAATATTATAAGTAAATTAACTAATGGTTAGTTACTTAATAATGAAAAGGCATGTCTTAGAGACATGTTTGTTCGTGAAAGGGTATTTACCTGGCTATATATACAGGAACCTCGTTCTCATTTGTACTCATCCTACATTCATTCTTTTATACAATTTACAGTTTCTATCTTACAATGGATGTCTTTGTCTACGAAATATTTCCGCTGAGCATATGACTTTTGGCTGTTACATTGGTATCAGAGCAGTTTAATCCTCTAGCCACTCCACCGTTGCACAGAGCCACGCTCTCTGAACCAGGCTCTTGGCCATCCAAGTTTTGTCAACATTGTTTCCGTTGAGATTGAAACATTTCGCTACACTTTTGGGAGTTTCTTCGTTGTTGATTCCTTAGAATCCTTTGCCCATTAAACAAAAAAATTAAGAAAAAAAATAGTCAAAGAAAAAAAAGTTCATCTAAAGATTTAATATATATAGTCTTATGTAAATTTTGAAGGAGAATATTCATATATATAAAAAGGTATACATTATTGATAAAAAGTGCATGATAAAGTTAAAAGGGAATCTTTCCAAATATATATAAAACTATACATAAGAGAAGGAAGAGTAGATACTATTATCTTGATTCTTCATTAAGTGGTTTACAAGCTCGTGGTTTTAGCAACCCATGGTAATTGCCTACGGTAGTTTCAAGGTAAAAGAAAAACAAAAAGAATACAAAATTTCTTTATGTGAAAGGTAAGTTTTTAAGTGGAGAAAATTAACTGAGTCAGGTACTAAGCAAGTACTATTATAAAAGGTTACTTGAAAGATCCATAAATTAAAATTATAAATGATAGTTATTAAAAATAAATAAAAAGGCAATAAGAGGGATACATTATTAATTCAAGAGTTATAAGATAATATTCCCTATGTTAAAAGGGTAATTAAGAGGTACTTATTATATTTTGAAGTAAAAGGAAGCAAAAGGATTATCATTTAAAAAAAAAAGAGAGAAATAAAAATAAAATTTTATAGGTTTATAATAAAAAAAAGGTTACTTTATCAACCCTAATTTCATTGCAATAAAACAAATGGGATCAATCATTTAAAAAAAAATGATGGACCTCAATTCTAAAATGATGACAGAAAAAAGTTTTCCTATAATTGTCTTTTAGTTACAGATCACAAAGTAATTACATTAAAAGGAAGTATCCAAGGAAGAGAAGTTAATGTCGCCATCAGCCCAAGCAATGATAAAAATTATATCAACATAAACTGTTATGAAACCAGCTCACAAAAAGATAGAAATGAGAGATCCACGCCTTAGAATTCAGCCTCTTCGAGGGGGCAACCTCCTTTACATTACATAAATGAACAATTCTTGGATGATACAAATGAAAATACCTCCTTTCTATATATAGGAGTCTAAGGGGTCATAACATAATCAGAGCCTACATAACAATAATAATGTAAGGGCACAATAATAATAATAGTGGCTTCTATGGGTTACAATAGTAACAATATGGGCACTACATGGGTACATCAATATAATAAGTTGTTTGTACTAATAATAATAAGGGGTT